>JALPQI010025573.1:0-14579 GCA_025490895.1 Thaumatotibia leucotreta
TGATGCATTGAAGAGGGGGTGACACTTGTCAACTAAAACTCAGGACCGTTTTTTGGAAGAAAATTTAGTATGGCGTGCGGCTTCCATGTTTTATTTGTTCGTAGAAGTTAATTATATGAATATTGTATTGCAGGCAAGACGCCGGTGCGACAGGAGTACCGCTTCCCGCGCACGCTGGCCGCGACTTCTCCTTACGACCGCATCCTGTCGCGTTTCCGCGCCATGCAACTAAATGGACACGAAGAGGTAAATAAATAATAAATAAGGCCATTTTAACTTCTAGGGACACCTGATTAGCTTAACTCTCACAAAAAAGTTAACTTCGATGTTAGTTTTGTAACGACAATTAAGCATGAAATATTTACGTAAATCCACTTTATTCATGTTTTTATATTGCATAAACGCGTATTTTTTCTAGATTAAATGATAAAAAAATATTTTTGTTAATATTTAATGCTTGATTGTCGTTACAAAACTGACATCAAAGTTAACTTTTTTGTGACAATTAAGCTTATTGGGTGTCCCTAGAAGTGAAAATGCCCATACCTGTGTTAGGAAATCTTACACTAAAGTTACAGATGTCTAAGAATGAACTATTGACAGTTATTAATTAAATTTTATGAATATGAGAAGGCAAAGCGTTTATCCGATACTCTTAATATAAAATAAGGCTAATTTCTAAACCTTCAAAGTTCTTTCTTGGAAATCGGCAACGATAATCAGAGTTTTTGATACTTTTTGAGATGGCAGCACTGTGCGGAAGGTATAACGAACTGTCAAAATAAATACACGTATTTAAATTTCTATATATTTTTAGGTTTATTTATTCCTAAAACTATTACTTTACGAATATTGTTTTCTAAAATAAATATATAGAAGTTCCAATTCAATTCCCAGGAAATTAACAAAGTTTTAGTGTTTTTTAGTACCAGTGACCATGCGCGCTTGTTTTAGAGCTCAATCTTCAGTTCGGCGATCGTTTACCAGTCGCAATCCATTACAAATCCAATAAACTTCCAAATATAATAGAATTTCTACATTTTGTGTTCAGTATCTATGAATCCGACAGCTGTTCGGACTGCAAGCCTACGTAGGGGTTATTCGCGGATCGTCTAGAACGCAAAATGACTAGTTTGTTGTTTTGCCTACATTGCAGTTTGACCATCGAGCAATATGCCAAAACTTTAGATCGACTTGAAAGCAAATTACCCAACACGCAGAACGACAAGAACGCATTTTGTCTACTTTTGTCTTTTGTTTTTGCGAGTACAGTCACAAACAGTCACTAGGTATAGGTAGGTTAGGTTCGGTTCGTTAGGTAACTGCAAATGGCCGAAGGCCATCCTTATCAAACACAGACAAAGGATTAATATTATAGCTCCTTCCTTACAACTTACGTAAGAGCTCACAGGTGTATTTCCGACTAGCGTTGAAAATTTCCGGATTAAATCCCGTTTCTTTCCAAACAGCTCGTCTTATTTCCGGATTTTTCCGGAAAAATCAATGAAGTTTCCACTTTAATTTTCAACTCTAAACCAATGAGGATTAGGTTTAATTTTCACTTATACCAGGAAAACGCGATGTCATCGAGAAAAAGTCAATTGAAATAGATGGAAAGCATTGACAGTGACATAGATTATTTCTGTACCCGAAAAATACGAAATTTTCATCATCATCAGCCAATTGACGTCCACTGCTGGACATAGGCCTCCCCCCTCGTGTTCCACAAAGATCGGTCTTGAGCTGTCCGCATCGATTGGACACCCGCAACCTTTACCAGGTCGTCGCTCCATCTTGTTGGGGGCCTTCCCACGCTGCGCCGTCCAGTGCGTGGTCGCCATGAGAGAACACGCCGACCCCACCGGTCATCGGTCCTCCGGGCAATATGGCCAGCCCACTGCCACATATATGCCAAATATAATAGAATTTCTATATTTTGTGTTCAGTATCTATGAATCCGGTAGTTGTTCGGACTGCAAGCCTACAGAACTCCACCTGGTGGTAGAAAAAAAATTATCGAAAACCACTGATTTGTGTTCAATACCTATTGTACGGGTCCTTATCAAACACAGACGAAGGGTTAATATAGCTTCTTCCTTACAACTTACGTAAGAGCTCACAGGTGTACTCCCGACTAGCGTTGAAAATTTCCGGATTGAACCTCGTTTATTTCAAAACAGCTCGTTTTTTTCCGGAAAACTCAATGAAAGTTTCCACTTTAATTTTCAACTCTACACCAATGTGAATTAGGTCTAATTTTCACTTATACCAGGAGAACACGATGTCATCGAGAAAAAGTCAATTGAAATAGATGGAAAGGATTGACAGTGGGTGACATTGATTATTTCTGTACCCGTTTTTTTTTTTATAATAGGTAGACGTTTGACCACGATCATACCTGCTGGTAAGTGATGATGCAGTCTACGGTGGAACACGTTTACAGGTGTAGTGAGAAATTACTTGCCTTCGGAAACGTTCGTAAACACATGCTATTTCAGGCAGTGTCACCGAGTCTGACTGAAGTAGCATGACAGCTATTACTGTCAGTTTCAGTGAGATAGACTGAAACAGCATGACGTTGACGAACGTTTCCGAAGGCAAGTCATTTCTCACTACATCTGTACCTATGAGATACCTATTCACTCTTGCCTTGAAGATATTCAGATTGTACACATGCGGAAACACAGTTAAATTAAATACGAAATTTTTCATACATTCCCGAAAAAAACATTTGATTTCTACTCCCGACCTAAATCTATCTTAACTAGACTCCGGATTCTGTGGCAGTGACGTCACAATAGGGTGATTTGGGCAGTAAAAGGAACGGTAGAAAAAAATTATACATAAATTATAAGATAATATAAGAAATGACATGTTGTGTAAATGAATGTGACGTGCAGTTGCGAATAAAGCAAACAGTTTATATTAGGTCAAACTGTATGTAGGTCTGTATAGTTTGCATGCATTGATTATGCATATAAAGTTAATTCTAATATTAGAACAGTGGAACGAAATGATTATCCGACCGGTTTTCGTCGTAAACTAGTAAAATTAATTTAAAAAAAATTATCAATTTAATGTTTTTTTTATTTTATTCAAATTTATTCGATTACGTATAATAAATTAAATTATGTTTTTCTCTAGTGAAATGAATATACATTTTTATCTTATAATTTACGCATATTTTTTTTTCTTCCATTCCATTTACTCCCCAAATTACCCTATTGTGACGTCACTGCCACAACAATCCGGGGTCTAATCTTAACGTCCTTCCTTACAGGAGTGCATCGTGCTAGAATCCGACCCGGACACCCGGCCGCCGTCCGACAACGAGTCGCTGTCGTCCGACTCCGCCCTCAGCGAGTTCACGACGCCGTCGCCGCCCGCCGACGTCAGGGCCATGCCTGTCCTCAAGTGTACCTCCGAGACGGATATCTATTATAGGAAGGTGAGGCCTGCGAGACCTTATAGTGGTATCCGATGCTAACCGCCTTCAGACAGCTTCAGGGAGTAAGGTCCGACCGAGATCTGGGTCTCGGTCTCGGCATTCTCGGCCAAAAATCGAGTCGAGATAAACCTCTCGGCTCTCGGCCAAAAATGGCCGGGACTCTCGGCCGTGGGCCGAGATTCGTAATGTGATTGGCGAGCTTGACGCCATCTTCCGAACTTACTGCGATTTTATTGGTCTCATATTAACATGAACTGACTTTAATTTCACTTTGAAATGAACTAAAGGAATAATTTAGAGTAAGCGACCCCTATCATACTATAGATAAAAATACCTAAAATTCTAATACCGGTTTATGGGGTACCTACATAAAAAAAATCAAAAAAAGAAAATATCTGATAAAAATTGCTGTATTTAGTTTGACGTGGGACTTAATATAGGTATTTGCTAGGGATTTTTTATGTAATTTATACGTTTTTTATACTTTCCACCAAGTCCCGGTCTTGGTCTCGGCCGAGAATCAAATTTATTCTCGGTCTCGGTCTCGGCCGAGACTAAAATATGGGTCTCGGTCGGACCTTATCGGGGAGACTGACATCTATTATAGGAAGGTGAGACTGCCTGTGAGACCTTATAGTGGTATCTGATGCTAACCCCCGGACAGTGTACTTCAGGGAGACTGACATCTATTATAGGAAGGTGAGACTGCCTGTGGGACCTTGTAGTGGTATCCGATGCTAACCCCCGGACAGTGTACTTCAGGGAGACTGACATCTATTATAGGAAGCTGAGACTGCCTGTGAGACCTTATAGTGGTATCCGATGATAACCCCTTTCGGACAGTCTACTTCAGGGAGACTGACATCTATTATAGGAAGATGAGGCTGCCTGTGAGACCTTATAGTGGTATCCGATGCTAACCCCCGAACAGTATACTTCAGGGATACTGACATCTATTATAGGAAGGTGAGGCTGCCTGTGAGACCTTATAGTGGTATCCGATGCTAACCCCCGAACAGTATACTTCAGGGATACTGACATCTATTATAGGAAGGTGAGACTGCCTGTGAGACCTTATAGTGGTATCCGATGCTAACCCCCGGACAGTGTACTTCAGGGAGACTGACATCTATTATAGGAAGGTGAGACTGCCTGTGAGACCTTATAGTGGTATCCGATGCTAACCCCTTTCAGACAGTGTACTTCAGAGAGACTGACATCTATTATAGGAAGGTGATGCCTGTGAGACCTTATAGTGGTATCCGATGCTAACCCCCGGACAGTGTACTTCAGGGAGACTGACATCTATTATAGGAAGATGAGACTGCCTGTGAGACCTTATAGTGGTATCCGATGCTAACCCCCGGACAGTGTACTTCAGGGAGACTGACATCTATTATAGGAAGGTGAGGCCTGTGAGACCTTATAGTGCTATCCGATGCTAACCCCCGGACATTGTACTTCAGGGAGACTGACATCTATTATAGGAAGGTGAGACTGCCTGTGAGACCTTATAGTGGTATCCGATGCTAACCCCCGGACAGTGTACTTCAGGGAGACTGACATCTATTATAGGAAGGTGAGACTGCCTGTGAGACCTTATAGTGGTATCCGATGCTAACCCCCGGACAGTGTACTTCAGGGAGACTGACATCTATTATAGGAAGGTGAGACTGCCTGTGACACCTTATAGTTCACGACGCCGTCGCCGCCCGCCGACGTCAGGGCCATGCCTGTCCTCAAGTGTACCTCCGAGACTGACATCTATTATAGGAAGGTGAGACTGCCTGTGAGACCTTATAGTGGTATCCGATGCTAACCCCTTTCAGACAGTTTACTTCAGAGAGACTGACATCTATTATAGGAAGGTGATGCCTGTGAGACCTTATAGTGGTATCCGATGCTAACCCCCGGACAGTGTACTTCAGGGAGACTGACATCTATTATAGGAAGATGAGACTGCCTGTGAGACCTTATAGTGGTATCCGATGCTAACCCCCGGACAGTGTACTTCAGGGAGACTGACATCTATTATAGGAAGATGAGACTGCCTGTGAGACCTTATAGTGCTATCCGATGCTAACCCCCGGACAGTGTACTTCAGGGAGACTGACATCTATTATAGGAAGGTGAGGCCTGTGAGACCTTATAGTGGTATCCAATGCTAACCCCTTTCAGACAGTGTACTTCAGGGAGACTGACATCTATTATAGGAAGGTGAGACTGCCTGTGAGACCTTATAGTGGTATCCGATGCTAACCCCCGGACAGTGTACTTCAGGGAGACTGACATCTATTATAGGAAGGTGAGGCCTGTGAGACCTTATAGTGGTATCCAATGCTAACCCCTTTCAGACAGTGTACTTCAGGGAGACTGACATCTATTATAGGAAGGTGAGACTGCCTGTGAGACCTTATAGTGGTATCCGATGCTAACCCCCGGACAGTGTACTTCAGGGAGACTGACATCTATTATAGGAAGGTGAGACTGCCTGTGAGACCTTATAGTGGTATCCGATGCTAACCCCCCGACAGTGTACTTCAGGGAGACTGACATCTATTATAGGGGTGAGGCTGCCTGTGAGACCTTATAGTGGTATCCGATGCTAACCCCCGGACAGTGTACTTCAGGGAGACTGACATCTATTATAGAAAGGTAAAAACACCTCCCTTTCCACACACACGCTTTGATTGTTGCGATAGACTCTGTTGCTACGTAAAATGGTGATTCCATGTCAGTGGATACACAGGGTAATCTCGGAAACGAGATTAGTTAATTTTTTTTTAACTCCACTGACAACTAGCTACTGAACGATCCGGGTTTCGTTAAAAACAGACACCTTATTGTATTTATTTTTTGTGTTGGGTGTTGACACTGTTTATTGAAAGATTTTAATTAGTAAATTGTATTCCCTCTTTGTGAATTATATTTCGTCGAATGATAAGTTTCCATTACTGAACAAACGTGATTATGTAAAAGAAACGTTTAAATCTACTTCAACGGGAGGGATAAAAAAAAGGAATATCTAGTTACAAAAAAAAAACAGATTTAAAGTAATGAAGCCAAATAAAATTGGTCACCTGTACAGGTAAATTCACTAAAGCTGGCACGAATGGAATGAATGAAATGAATGACATCTATCATTGTGTGTATGCGGCCCTGCTATACCAACCTGTATCTACTGTCATTCAGACATAGATACTTTCTGTCACTTACTCGATCCCTTCGTGCCAGCTTTCGTGAATTTACCTGTAGACAGAGACGTGTGAAAATATAGATGCCCAACGGTGACTAAATAATAAGCAAAATTGTTTATTTTAAATTTGTATTGCAGCAACCCGGCAAAGAGAACCCAGCCATCCCGCCATACAAACCTGTCTCCCACAAGAAAACTTCTCGCCTCCCCGCACCCACGTCGCACAAGAAACCGCTCATAGAAAGGAACGATTAAGTGTAAGGTAGCACATTATTAAGACGACAGTATCTCGCGGCGACATAATTCATCCCTGTTTTAGTAACCTTTTAACCGTGAATTTTTGACTTAGCGTGCCCAATACTAAAAAACACAACGCAAATCAGAATTTCGCTCGTCAGCCTCCATAGCCTAGTTGGTAGTAACACTGCCTACGATGCTGGAGGTTCGAGGCTCGAATCCCGAGGGCATTATTTGTTTATTTATTTATCACAAATAATTTGTTCCTTGGTCATGACTGTCTATGTATTTAAGTATATATATATTGAGCTTACCGTGGGATTAGGTCGATTTGTGTGAGATGTCCCGAGATATATATGTACCTATATATAAATAAATAAATAAATATTTTTGGACATTTTCACAAATCGACTTAGTCCCACGGTAAGCTCAATTAAGGCTTGTGATGTGATCGTTACCAGGCGACGATATACGAACCCCGATGCAGTGGAGTTCGTCTAGTTCGAAACAATTTTTACAAATTTTTGAATATTTTAAAAATGATCACATTATGCTAATGATAAATTGTATGAACGTTAGTCATGGTTAATGTGCTACATTTCAAGAGACACAACAATCTGAAGTACGCTTTTGTTGTTTAATTAATCTATTTTAACAAACCAGTGTCTAAATTATATTTTCGTTCACCACCGTAATTCCACGCTTATACTCGTAAGCTTGACGCAAAATTCGCAGTGCATCAGGTGTACCATGTCGTCTTTAATATTAATGGCGTTCTTTACATTCATTGATTATTTACAAAATTAAAAATTATGGAAAAAATAAAAAAAAAGTACCTCTCGTAAAATAGTTTTTTTTTTATTCTGATTTATTAAGTCCAAATATTCTATACTCAAAGAAACTACTTTAGTACTACTATTGAATAGTGAAGGTTTTGTCTCTAAACCTTTTCCCCCGGATGAACGGGATAATCTCGAAAAACTGTCTAACTGGACGAGAACATATGCATCGGGGCTCGTATATAATAGATAGATACATATACATATGTAGGTAGATACTTTGCTTGCATTTGAATTCTTAATTTTTACATTATTAAAACCAAATCATACCTTTGTCTCATTTACCAGACGGGCGGGGTGAGCTGGCTATTAATTGTCTGATATCAAACGGTTAAAAGGTTAACATAGTTTCTAAAAGACGGGAAATCTATCTCAGGGCGATATACTGTCGCATCAATGTACCAAGCCTGCAGATTACACTATATCTGTACCAGTTATTTCAATGACTTATTTGCGATTATTTGTGTAGGTGTAAAGTCTGAGTGGACACTCGAGCTCCACTCAGCACGCTTATGTGGACATTGTGCATCGTTTTTGCTTGTGTATTATAATTACACGGTTTCGAAAAGGGTGCCTACGTTTCTAGGTTTTTTTACTCGATAATTAATACGTGACTTGGAAACGGACTTGGAGTCCATGTGTTAGATTTGTGGATTGTTTAATTAATTAAAATTGAAGTGATATAGTCGGGAGTTCAGATCGATTGCCGCCAAATAAACTGTCCGCCAGATCAAAAGTTTTATGTTTTAGTTAATTGGAAAAGTTATGTGGTACGACTATATCAAAACAATTTATTAGTGAAAACTTGCTTTTGTTTGTCTAATCCCAATTGTCGTCTTACAGTATTGACTTCAATAAAATTATTTACTTATGAAGAACTGTATCTAATCGGCTAGAACAAAGAGGTTTGGTATAACTATACTTTAAACATTTTATTTTTATTAGGTATAATTGTTAAAGTACGCATTTTAGATGTAATTATGTTTTTGTAAGGATATTTACGTGTGGAACCAAACTTTTTATACAGCCGCCAGATAGCACTTTAATATAAAATGATACTTTAAATATTCACTTCATTCTATCACAACCATTTCTATAGATGTATTTTTTTTTTTTAAATGATTATTCGATATTATGTAAACGACATAGTGTAATACATAAACTACTTTTGAAAATTATTATTCATATATTTTGACATTGAAATTATTTGTTTGTTTTAAATAATTTATATAGATGTGTGATTGGTAATTACCAATTTAGTAGAACCCTACCTTTTATGCTGGCATTCATAATTAAAACCTATTTTAGATATTATAGATAAATAACCGAAAGCATGAATTTGGATTATGTGGTGTTGTGTGTTTACAATCACAGGCATATTTAATATATAATTTAAATTTTCTCCACCCTTCTACTGTCATCGTTTGGCTAATAGTAAACCTAATTGTAAATACGTGAGGTCCATCATAAGAATACGACTTTTACTACCACCACTACAAATACAATGCCAAGCTCTCGATAATTCATCTATACATGAAACTTACGTGAGAGAAATCTAAGTTTTCGCATTTCATTGTTCCTCTGTCAGACGAACGATATATAGTTCTGGAAATATTATTTGACCGACTCTTATCTCACTTACGACCTTTTGTTTTGCGTCATTAACAATAGAACAGGGTTCGACTGCTGATTGTCTAGTAAGTGTTAACGCAAAACAAAAGGTCGTAAGTAAGATAACAGTCGGTCAAATAATATTTCTCGAACTTTACTTACATTTATAAATGAACTGGATACCGCGTGACATAAGGGCGTCACCCCATCTGTCAACGACCGATCATACGCCAATCGAATAAGCTATAGCCACAAATGTCTGATATTATGTGTCGCGTCGTCTAAATTGAAGTGAGATTGACACATTTATCAGTTTATCACTCTTTAGACTTGAGGCTTTTTTCCACTAGCTAAAGGGTAAAGCAGTGCCCAGTCTGGCACCGTCTGGCACCGTTGGCCAGTTTAAGGAGTGCATTACTTCCCACAAATATAACATAAATGTTACAAAAATGACAAAGCTATTGGATAAACAACAACGACAAAACAATTCCATAAAATATCAATTCATTACCGTATTCTGATCAGAAAAACAAAACAATATAGTAAAAAAATACGCGAAGGTATTTGTAATTTGTATTTAGTCCGTCGCCATAATGACATCTGTCCATAGAAAAATAAGTATCGCGATTTTTATTTCTTTTATTGTTACATCTTGTACAGCAGGCAGGCCCCATGATGATTGTCAGATGGGTTGGCACTCTGAACCTAAACTAAGTGTATGTAATTTCCGGGTAAGTTACGAGCATTGTGTTATTTATAAGATAAATATGTATCTTCAATTCTTCACGCAATGTTTGCTTGACATAACCACAGACATGCTGTTTGATGAAATTGATATTGCTATGATTGTGTACGTAGGTTTTTACTCGAAATATGGTAATAAAATACTTTATGTAACAAAAATTACTTGGGTCTTATTATTTCAATAACTTGTATGAGACACAATGCATTTAATTAAATCAACTTTTCTTTAAGTCGCATACATTTTATGAAAAATTATGCTGCTTAAAGTCAGCAAACATACATTTTAGTCCACGTTTGTAGTTAAAATGTACGTTTGCATAGTTTAAGTAGCATCATTTTGCATAAAACCAGCGTAACTCGGGTGACCGTAACCGTGAAAAAAAAAATTAGTCACTCGCGTACAGTCACGTCTAATAATATGTATACATTACAGAACGTATATCAAAGGCTTAAGGATCAAAATCTGATACATATTATTAGAGCCGTACATACAATATAGACACAATTTCTCTAACAAACTTTGTCCCCAGCGTTGCCGTACAAAATAGTGTCGGTCTAAAAGTTGGTTAGCATCTAATAGTTAATGTAGGTGCATTACGACTGTGAATATTGAAATATTCACAATTTTCATAGGGTAATAAAACGAAATGATAATTTTCACGTTTTTATTAGCAAACAGACAGTACTTAAATTTAAAGGTACCTAAACCTGACTTCAAGCGTCCCAACTCAACCTAAATTGAAGTCTATCCATACAATATGTTTGGATATCTTCAATATAATTAGAATAGTTGGTCGTTGAAATCTTGTTCAATGCTGTTATAAGGGTGTTTAAAACGATCGATTTATTCGTTCACACAATTGATACACTATTTGAGCGAAATGTGGTAACACCCTAACGAATATGCTAAAATGGTTACATGTTTTGCAAGGAAGCAAATTTATACCCGGGTCACGTTTTATAAAGTTACAATTTACGATTTTGCTGTTTGCCTCTCTTTCTAGCCAATAAGTGCGTGCGTTAGAGAGGCAAACAGCGAAATTGTAAATTGTAACTTTATAAAACGCGATCCTGGGGGTTACCATGACGTACGGTCGAGGAATTTAATTTCCTACCCATTTCGTACCTTGTCATAGTAGCTATAATATGACAGTCCTAGCAGCTTTCATATTGATTGTCACTGTGACAAGGTACGAAATTAAATTCCTCGACTGTACTTGTGCGATTCAGTGAGTGATATATGACTACATTGCCTTGTCCCTTTCTCTTGACCTAAACTGAACCGCAGTATTACCCCCCTGTACAGTCAGACTATAAATAATGTATTCACTTTTTCACTTATTAGGTACAGTCGCCATCAATTACAGGGTGTTTTTTTAAATTTCCGTTAAATTGGACAGATTACTTGGGACATCAATAGAAGTTGTCTGGTATATCGGCTTTTGTTAATTTCGTAAAAACATTTTTTTTTTCGTTTTCATACATAATCATTGTAATGGCAAGTATGAAAGAACCTTAAGAACTTATCTCAGGTGACTGGCGGCAGACGTCAAATAAGTAACATTGGGATGTAATAAAGGTTGCAATACACTTGTTCAGTCATTAAACTTATTTTCACTACATTGTCCCTTTGTACGCTTAAATCTTTAAAACTACGCAACGGATTTTGAGGAGATTTTTTTAATAGGTAGAGTAATTCAAGAGGAAGGTTTTTATGTAGGTATACTTGTAGTACCCGTGCGCAGCCGGGGCGGGTAGCTAGTTTTTAATAACTCAATAACAGTAAGAGTTAAAACACTAGTTTCTTAGAGAAATTGATTATTTTTGATCTAAATAAGCTTCCCTTTAATTTAAGGGAAATCAATAAAAAGACGGTGTATAATCGAATCGGCTTACAAATATCTGAGCAGGCCTCTATTCTTATGGCGTTAGAGTGCGTGTTTGTATATTTTTGAGAACTGCGGCCGCTTCGATATATCTGATGCCGACTGTACAACGCAGTAATGTGAAAATGGGAATACATTCCTTTGTAGTTAATTGTACATTGCACAATATTTATGAACTTGCTTTCAATAGTCTCTTCAGAATTGAATATTTTGGATTTAATACACTACCTACTCCAAAAATCGAAGTACGTAAATATCGAGAAGCTGTCTCTGAATGAAGTAACTGCCACAGTTCTCGAAAATGGAAGACATTTATTTTATATCTGCATCCCTGCATAACATGATATCATTAAAGGAATATAAAGATATTAACAATAATTCAGCATTGCACATGACATTCTTTAGTCTTAACAGAGACAAAAAAATGATAAGACTTGCAATTTTGTAGCGTATGAGGATGTTTTAATTGCGAATGTTTTATTGTATGTATTGTTTACTGGATATCTCGTCGGTCGGTCCATACCTCGAGAACCGTGAACCAAATTTAAATCGCGAGATGGTATATAGAGAATCGCCTTTTTTTTGTTTATTATTGCCATGGTTGCGGTCTTCTTAGTCAAACCGGATTTATGCCACTTAAACGATGCAAACACGCATGGGGTCCATGTTTGTAGGTGGCCCATAAAGGAAAGGGCTTACCAGAAAAAAAATGCACAGTTTAAGTAGCACATTTTGCATAAAACCAGCGTGTCTCAGGAGATCGTAACCATGGCAATAACAGATAAAAAATTGTTACACGGCCAGTGGCCTATATCACAAATCTTTACAAGCGTACAATTCTACAAAATTGTATAAATTCCCATACAAAAAGTTGACAATTTTGTAGAATTGTACGCTTGTAAAGTTTTGTGGTATAGGGGCCAGGTTAATCTGTTAAACACCTACAATTCATGCAAATTACGCGTCTTATCATAATTTTGTCTATGGTATTATTTACAACGTTCTAGAGCCTAAACGAAATCGAAGTTATGGCTTGAAATACAATAAATACAAAAAACACGATTAAAACCATAGCCTTGCTTCTACATAAGAAATAAATTACTAAAATACTATCTTCTTATTTCTAAAAGTATTCGTTGTTACTTTGGGCTACATCCAGTAACCCGAATATGTAGGGTTAAAACACATGATTAAAGCGACAATATTTCGCGTCGACTCAAACCTTCTGACCCTCTTTTGTTAACATAGTTAATAAAAGACGGGAAATCTATCTCGCGGCAACATAGTTACTATCGCAAAATCATGTACTAAGCCTTGATATGTTGAGGGCTAGTTTTATGAATATGATGCCGATCTACAAAAATAGAGATTTTCAGTATAAGGGCATTGGTATTATAGTTTGTTTAGGAAAAACTAAATATTTTTTAACTTGAAATTGACTTGATTAATCAGCCCTCTAGACGCTAGCTGTAAGCACCTAATACTAAACTAAACATCGTAGATCAACTTAGCCTCTGGACTAAACTGGACTCTGGAGATGAAATTAATGATTATTTATCACACACACATCTAATATAAAGTCCTAATTACAAATAAGGGGTAGGTTTCTTTAACCTTTCGACCGCAACAGTCGGCCATTATAGTCGACAACGGAAGAATTTTACGACGTCAATGACAACACTGGCCGACAGCTACGCTAATGCGAGACTACTTAAAGTTAAATTTCGCTTTAAAATCACCATTGCCTGGCGTCAGAGTGACGACACATCCGTTTCTCCTGTTAGCTGTGAAAAGGTTAAAGTTTTTAGAAATGAATACACCTCCTTTTTTGTTGTTCTGTAACGTCACCCAGGGGACAAAAGTTGCGTAGTTTGCTATCCAGCACGCTCTAATATGATTAGTGGATGACCACTGGAATGGTCAACTAAGGCACTGGTCTGACCGCGAGCTATGAACTATGGCCTATAAACACAAACAAAAGATACACACTCCCGTGTCTCTTTTATTTACGCGGGAGTGCGTATCTTTTGTTCATAGCGTAGTAGCTCGCGGTGAGACCAGTGCCTAACTGTCAAAAAATCAAAGCAAATTTGAATACTATTAAACTGTGATTTTAAGGATGAACAGGTGATTAACCGAAATATAAATGATCGATTTTTAAATTCTAACATTAGTACAGTAGGTGTCAAATGGTTTACAACAACCAAAATGTTTTAATACACTGACTGCACATTGCAATTACATTAAAAATGTACTATGTGAGATTTCAGCCTTAGTCCAGAAGCTTAGTTCACCTTTTATATAATATTACGTATCTGTATTACAATAGTTGTTTGGCTTCCATACTAAAACTAATAAGTAAATAACTGCTCTAAAAATATGACATCAAGGTTTCTTGTTATACATACGGGTGTGTGCGTATAAGTATCCAATAGACATATTGAATTGATTGTAATTTAACTCTGATTCGAAAGTGAATCACAGTTACAGTTAAAAAATCCAAAAATCTAGGTTTATTCGATTTTTATTTTAATACTTTAATTTATTCGTACCTATAGTCAAAGACTTGTATAAAAATAGAAGATGGCCTTACGTTTACGCAAGTAATATCAGAAGAA
>JALPQI010025574.1:0-21036 GCA_025490895.1 Thaumatotibia leucotreta
TTCTGATAGCATTAGTACATCGTGGTAGCCCCTTGATGAGAGACCCTGAACGACCGATTTCTGTCCATCATATTTCAATGAAAGAGCACTCGTAGGGCAAAATTAAATTGCCAGCGGATGAACAAAGGGAATTCGGGGTCGTCACACGGCCGTAATGCTTAGTGTCCTGTGCGGGCTAATGTTCGGAATATCGACATTGCGCGTTCCTATTTTAAGCACGTGAAAAGTGGTCGGTATGGGTAGCGGTGGAGTTACACTGCATACTACTACGACAGATATTGAGACAAAGTAATGGAAAACAAAAATCAAAGTTGTGTTGGAGTTAAGTACCTAATACATTTACGAGAAGTAATGGTCTATTCGTTACGAGTTGTACTGGTTGAGTGCACTGGTATACACTGAGTTTAATTTATTTATTTATTTAATCTTTATTGCACAAAAAGAAAAATACAATTGTACAAAGGGCGGACTTAATGCTACAAGGCATTCTCTACCAGTCAACCTTCGGGCAAAGCAGAAAATAATGTAGGCGGTGCGATAAATGCAGAGTTAAAGTGACAAAAAAAGGAGTAAAATACTATAACTTAACTCATAATTTAATATTAAAAAAAAACACAACATAAAGTAAAATATACACGTATGGAAATATAATATATATACATAAATTACATACATATAATACATACACATACACATTTGATGTATTTACCTAGTTTATAAGTACCGTTCCAAATTGTGGCTGTATGATCCTTTCTCATCTTTAAATTCTTGTTGAAATAAAGCTTGACAAAAAAAAAATATTATAGTGACGGATGGACAATTATCGAAATAAAGAAGACAAGTGGTAAATAATTTTATTTTTACTATTAATATCCGCTTATTAATTATCTACAGTGTTTTACTTGTCTGATATGATGTTTTTGTAAGTCGATGTCATACTCGTATTATAGGTATTTCGGTCATTATTGGTGAAAACTGTTATTCTTTATAATCGCTTCGTCTAAACTTTAAAAATGTGGTAATTATTCTCCCACGACATCTAAGGTACGTGCTTATTATGATAAGGTTAACGTGTCGTTGCTAATAATACTATGTAAAATGGAATAGTACTTATAAATTTCAAAAATACATGTGGTCACTGGTGGACAACAATATTTTTTCATCTTCCGTCCAATCGTGTGGTTTATTTGGTCAAGGTCAGTCACCCAGTCAGTAGACCTTTTTTTTATTGACAGATCTGATACATGAAGCAAATCAGTGCAGTGCATATGTGAATGTAAAATTTATATAAATGTACCGGCTTTTCAATAATTTGGAACCGGAACGAGCTTATAGTATAGTAAGATTTCAGTATCAACGAAGTGGGCAGTGATACATGAAGCAAGTCCGTGCAGTGCATATGTGAATGTAAAATTTATATAAATGTACCGGCTTTTCAATAATTTGGAACCGGAACGAGCTTATAGTATAGTAAGATTTCAGTATCAACGAAGTGGGCAGTGATACATGAAGCAAGTCAGTGCAGTGCATATGTAAATGTAAAATTAATATTAATGTACCGGCTTTTCAATAATCTTGAACCGGAACGAGCTTACAGTAAGGCTTCAGTATCAACAAAGTGGGCAGTGCGCGCTTATCTTGTCTTAGGGTGGGATGAGGTGGGGTGGGGCGGCATTCAACAGGCGACGGTCGATACGGCCGGCGCCGCGCGCTGGTGTACCTACCTACCATACCCTACCCTACCTACAATACATGCGATGCGAAGTCACGCTGCCCTACTATGCCCAACTTTGTTTGAGACGCGGTTTCATGGGTTTCGACTAATTACTTAATAACATACTTTGTTTTTGCGGGATTACATTGTTTTTAACATAGTTTTTCTTCATAAAATAACACTTTGATCATTTTAATCTTATCGATAAACTTAAGGGCGAATGTTTGGAAATGCTTAACACCATGGTAACTAATCATTATGATGTATTTCAATTAAAACCTTCCACAAATAGCGATTTGACACCTAAATTATAATTGACTTTCACCAACTGATAAACTCCATTTAATGGTCGTATCTATCATCAAAAACGCCAGTAATAATTAGCTTTTACCTGCCATCTTCATTTAATAAAAACGGTTCGTCTCGGTTTCGAATGAAATACCTTTCATGTAGGATAATCCTCCGGAATTTTCCCTGAATCATTTCAGTGGTATTCTTTCAATATAAAAGTTAACGAAATATAGCTCAAAGAAACAAATAACATTTTTATTTTATCCTTAACAATGATCAAGATTTACTCTTCAAAGGTATGTTGTCGTTTTAGAATTAGAAAATAGATAGAAATATAAAATTATTAAATATTTAAGTATGTTGTCGTGGCTGAATATTTCATATCCAACTATTTATGTACTCTTTTAAATCTAGGATACATAGGTAATCCATTGCTGGTACTTTAAACTGTTTTTTTGTGTGGTTCTTTTAAAAAGGTAGAACCTAGGTATTATTAGTTATTTACGTAAAATACGCGAATGATCGTACCGAGATATCGCGGTGGCCTACAAAGCCAGTTCTAGGTGACTGCGCTCAGATGAAACTGTTATCCGTTGTAGAGTGGCGCCAAAGAACTTGTGAGGCATCTTACCCCTTGGCGTAGCTTAGTTGGCATGACTTACCACGAACACCATATTGTTATGAACACGTAACTAACTGCTACACATTATGCATAAAAAACATACAGTCGAATTGAAAATTTCCTCCTTTTTATGAAGTTGGTTGATAATAAAATACTGGATTATCAATAAATTAATTGAGTAGTTATTAAAGTCAAAAGGTGTCGTCTTCATGTGAAGGTTTTTGAATGTTTTCGAGCTTCGGTGAACAGTGACTATTATGAAAAAATTGAATATAAATAAATAATAAATAAATATCTTGGGACATCTTACACAAATCGACCTAGTCCCAGGGTATGCACAATTAAGGCTTGTGTTGTGGGTACCAAGCGACGATATATATAATAGATAGATACATATAGATACTTAAATACATACACAGCCATGACCAAGGAACAAATATTTGTGATAAATAAAGACACAAATAATGCCCTCGCCGGGATTCGAACCCGGAACCTCCGGCTTCGTAGGCAGGGTCACTACCAACTAGGCTACGGAGGCTGACATATACCTATTACATGTGTCTCTGATTCTCCGGGATTTTCATAGATTCACAGCTAATCTAGGATTTTTCTAATCTTCAATACCGTTATATAATAGTGAACATGAAAACCACTTATTTCATCTCCGTTCGATATTATGAAATCATGAACATAAAAAATGATAATGATGTGTGTTAAAATCTTCCTATGGTACTTATTTTTTATTCATTGATTTAGTAAACTTACATTAAAGATAATGATCATACATTCATATAAAAAATTACAATAGTTACAGTAAGAGTGAATTTTGCATTCAATACTTGATCCTCACATTCACGTAGGTACATGGCCGATATCTAGCTAAAATCGTAGTCTTCAAACTATTTAGGTATCTACCTTTATGCCTATCAGTGAGCAGATGGTTCAGTTTGAGCACCTATCTTATAGTACTTGGCCCACTAGATTTAAGCCGTAGATTAGGCCAAGTCTACTCTAGCCCGTATCGCTCCATTGTACCGAAATACTCAGCCGTACCAGAGACAAGTAACTTCAAAGGCCGTCAATCTCAAATTTAATAAATCTGTATCTAGTTGCGTTATTGTTGTTGTCATGACTTTGTGCTGTTGTTTCACGCAATTTTTAATTAAAAATACTCAATTTTCGAATCTCTAACGCACGCTAGACCAATACGTAAAAACTTCTTATTTTGTTGCTGGCCATAAGGACGGAATCGGCGTGTATAAATCACATGTCTAAGCATCTTTATGAGAAGCGAAGAAGTGGGACGTTTTACAAGAAAGGCTAACAAATAGATAAACTCCCGGCTCGGACATTTGTTTGGTAAATTGCATCTCATTTTGTATCATATTTGCGAATCACGGGCCGCTTCATCCAATAAATAGCATTTTGTACCTACCTATATGAGAGGCATTGTTTGTTTTTTTCTTTGTTCATGATCAGGTACCTATGTACATAGTTAATATATTGAACACATAGGAATATTGTCTACTCGCTGATTCAGATTCAGGTTCCTATGAATAATGAATAGTACCATAGTTCATGAAATTTCAAACGCATCATATTTAAATACGCATCCGTAATAATAACCTCGCATAATGTATCAGTATTGCGATACAGCGAGGAAATACCGCCAGGATCCTCGGTCTAATGCCACAAGGGCTAATCTTAAATATAGGTTAGGTTAGTTAGATTAGTTACATTTTATTTATGTTATGTATATAAATTGTACAGTTTTTAAAATAAAGACCGATAAGAGATCTTTAGTGATATTTATAGTTATTGTTATTATGTCCATCACAAAAATAAAATTAAAATAATAGCCATTAGAACTAGTTTCATAATCGATTTATGTATTGAAAAAATCAAATTCGTGCTTATTTAATAGTAACCGATCTTAGATGATGATCTTATTTTCAGAGGGAGTGTTAGGGATAGTAATAGTTAGATATGAATATGTCTACGATTATTCCGCTCAGAAGCTAGATATCGTGTTACGCTGTCGGAATTCAAATATTCCGACACTTTGAGGTTAGTTTGTAATCTCACGTGTGAATATTGGAATATGATAGCAGCTGTTAGGTGTCATTAATTATGCAGGAATTAGAAGGTTACATGATGGATAATTCTGCCAGCGCAAGGGATCCACAAGTCGCCCTGTAAGCTCCTTAAGGAGGCAACAGGCGGCCTTGGGCGGATAGCAAAATATCTTCAAAGGTCGTAATATTGAGCAAAAAAGGTTGCGTACGAGTAATTTAGAGTATAGATAGTGTTCGTTGTACTTTTCCGCACAGTACCGTCAGCCAATTCGAACTATGTCGAAGAGAAGAAAAAGTAGTAGTAAGAAATTTCTTACATTCTGATTTATAAAGAAATCAGAATGTAATAAGGCCTAATTAAAAAGTAAACTATTTATGTAAGTAGTAATTTTTTTAAGTTATACACGAAAATTTGGATCCATTTAACACGTTTTTTGTGTAGATTAATTTTAGAAAGGCTTTTTTTGGTTAAAGGCCATCAACTACTTCGTGTTTCAATTCTACTCACTTGTGTTATAACTAATTACGCTACTAAAATCACGCTCTTTTGTAACCTGGTGACATGCGGTGACACAACCATCACACGTCTTGTGTAATCAATTATTAGCATCTAGATGATGTTCGTTTCGTCGTCAGTGCGACTTTATCTTCACTCATACATGTACACGTCACGAGTGACGTTCGGAACTGTTCACATAGCTGACTTAGCACCAATTTGTTGACAAAATGTTGTGAGTTCAGATCACAATTAGATGCTACATTTTTTTGAACCTGACTTACCCCTTTATTCATAAACGTGTCATTGTCAGATTTAGGTTATCGTCTTTTCGGTGGTCAGACCTAAAGTTAAAGAATTCCTGTAATAATTTTCGGATAAAACAATTGACGGTACCACTAGGTTCCCCGGTCTATAGCACTGGTCACACCGCAAGCTACTAAGCTATGAACTATGGGATATAAAGACGAACAAAAGATACGCACTTCCGTGTAAAAAAAGAGACACGGCGATACTCTCCTGGCGGTGATAGCTGATAGCTGGGTGAGTATCGCAGTGTCTCTTTTATTTACACGGGAGTGCGTACCTTTTGTTTGTGTTTATAGCGGACAGTTCATAGCTTAGTAGCTCGCGGTGAGACCAGTGCCTATAGCCCTATGCAATCAAATCGTAACATAGATTTATAAAAGCTGTTAACTTTTGACCACCGAGTGGACAACTTTTGTTTTTCCGGCTGACAATAACCCAAACGTCTTTCTAACTTAGCAAGCAGCTAAGTACTGTTTGTCCCTTTCGCTCTTGTAGACATATTGATAATACCGAATCAGAAAAACAATACTTAGTGGATTGCTATGTTAGGAGACGTCTATTAATAAGGGGGTTAGGTTTTATGCCATTAAAGCTTTCAGACAGTTCATGCGTTGGTTGCCTGGGTAAAATTCAGGATCCATCTAGACAGGGCTACGATAGTTGGGAATACTTCTACAAGTTTGCGCTCCAGTGAGATCGGTTGAAGTTGATCTGAGTTGTGAGGTGGAAGTCGAAGTACTGGGAGTTTTGTCGCTGGTTCACTAGCCTTAGCCTAGTCGAGAAGAGTCCAGCGTTCTCGTAACCCCTCCAAAAGGCGATGAGGTGGCATATGGGTATTTAGTGGGTGTACCGTAGGCCTCATTAGCCAAACGGGATTCCCACAACCGTTCGGGTCCCCTCCCGCACCCGGGCGGTATGCGTAAAGCATTTCTCCCCCCCTAAACAAAAAAAAATAAAAAGTCGAGAATAGTATAGTAAGTTAGAGCATCTAACTCCGACAGTAGTCGGATCCGACTACTGTCGGAGTATAGATCCGACTACTGTCGGAATTAGATGCTACAGATTTCGCGGTTCCATTTATAGTGGTTTGTTAGCTGAAGCCAGCGGTGGGAGTAGCACCCCTTGTCTGCTTCCGTCGTCGTAACTCGCAAGGCGACGCGCGGATACGTACTATATCCGTCATGAGCAGATGTTTCCTTTGAGTTCCAGGTGTAAGTGCAATCAATAACGTCGATGTACTGAGCGATTGGTTAGTAACGGAATAATTTTGAAATTTTAGAAGCTCTAGGATAGCGTAATGAATTTGATTGTCTATATTTTTACAACTACTGAATACATAGTATTAATTATTTGAACAAATTCTACTTAAATTTTTAAGTGCTTGCGCTTGCAAAAAATTAAGATAATAACAAGGTAAACTACGTGGATAAGATTTCTCTCTACGGGAAAAGCTGCTAGAAGTAGTAGAAAGTAAGGAGAAACTATTAAATTAGAAAATAGACAGCATTTTCCTGGGAAAATATTAATATTAAAAATACCAGTGCATTTTTGCTTGCTGCTTCACGCAGCTATAAATAAATGAACAACTACGTTTTCAAGAAATACGTTCCGAATTGACATGATCATGATTTGGATACGAGTATTCTTCTCGATCGCGACGCAACGTGTAATGAAACGCCGTATGGCGGTCATATTGAAAGAATTCCGATTAGAAAACGGTCGATTTGGAGGTTAAGTTCAAAAAACCAGCACATTCATATTAATTATTCATGGCAAGGTATCGATCCTCCGCCATCTGGTAGCTGCCTCCCCTCCCGGCGATTTCGCACAACTTCGTCTAGTCCATACTCCACTTTCCCTGAACTTACCAAATCTATGGGGTCACATTTTCCTCGTTTGGAACTTTCTGATTAAGTAGGTTGCACTGTCGTAATTTTAATCGTCTCCAGATGGCGAGGGTAGCTGGTTGTTGACAACTTAACCATATTTTATGTAGCGTAGTTAATGTGCATTGGAGTGGAAGTCCATTTTAAGTCGAAAGGGACAAGAATACCTACAGTGACCGTTGACCTTTTTGAGACGGGAAGCTTGACCAAGTCTCGGTCGTTAGGTATAGTTGAAATAGGTACAGCCAATAAATATGTGATCTTCCACTTTTGGACTGTGACTATGAATATAATCAAAAAATTGTAGACCACGTTTGCTTTAATTGTACATTTACATCTAGGCAGATGTAAATAAATGTGAGATGGGTGTTAAATCTTGTTCCTGTTATAGAATTTATCACTTTGATAAATATTTTCACCAGTGATTAATATAAAGACTTACTGACTAGGTGAGGTTCTTATCACCTTGAGCAGAGGTAACCAAAAGTAATGTAAAGAAACATCAACGATCCTGTCACTTAAACCTGTCTTTGATTTATAAGCTCTTGTTGAGACGAACTTGTATTAAATTTACTGAATAAAAGACGAGTTTTATTTGTTTGTCTGGAGTTGAACGAATTGGGACATCTGGTAAACTTGATATAAATATGAATTCTTAAATTTTATCACATTGAGAGAGTTTGATGTCTGAATTTATCGAGTTTTTGCTCGAATAATGCCAGTCTGTCATTAGAAATATATAAAAATAATAATTAAATAACAATACATATTTGACATGTCAATAAATATTTGAAATACTACACAATTTTATTACTGTGTTAGTACGTAGTACTAATATAGTACATGTACTCGTATTGTGCGTGATGTTTCCATGAAATATCGTTTTCGTAATTGGAACTGGTTTTCAACAATTCAAGTTAGGTTATATTTATTTTTCACCCAAGTAAACTTTGTGAAATCTAGCTATTACATATTAGTCACTAATAATTCTGTAGAACTAGAGACAGAAGCACCTGACTGAAAATAAGTTTTACTGAAACATTAACATTTAATTATATATTTGTGAATCGTCGTACTCCCGACGCTGCAAAATAGTGATAATTAAACTGGTCCTCGTGATGTTAATCCGATTAAAATGGTCAAACGGAGCGAATGCATTATATAATATAATTATATTACAGTTAATATGCGGACTTAAGAGTCCTTAGCAAGCAACACTTAATTTCAGGCTGAGATCCGCGGCAACGGTGGCTAAAATTAAATGTTGTCGTTTCACTTAGAGTGAGACCGTGAGGTAGGTCTCACTCTAAGTGAATTTGTCCAACTTTGTTCAAATTGTGGCTCCCTGTCCTGGAGTGATTCGTTGCAGTTTCGCACGCAATTTTATAGTTTTTTTAACGAATTGTCATAAATCTTTCTTATAAAACCACGCAAATAAATAAATAATAAGACTATATTTTGGCCGTAGTAAGTACCTACTTATGCTGTTAAACTGACCATGTTTTGGGGGAATAAAATGCAAAACTTAGTACTGTATGCTAATTATTATTATTTATGAAATAAAACTATGAAAACTGATAAATAGGCGTATATTAATTCAATTTGACTTTATCCCGACGTTTCGAACACTTTACAGGATTCGTGGTTTTCGGGCACGGTCACGAACCCTGTAAAGTGTTCGAAACGTCGGAATGAAGTTAAATGTGATTAATATACCTACGTGAGTTTATCCATTTCCATAGTTTTATTTCATGTGTAATCCTCGCGGTGACCAATGAAAATATTATTATTATTTATTTACAATTTGAAAATTGTAGTTGTCATTGTTTATCATTGTTTATGACAATCCAATATAAATAGTAACGTTACTACGTTTGTATAGATGATCGATCGTGCTGCTGACTCTTAAGTAATGTTAACTGTCCATTTCAGACTGCAAACACACAGTACTGACCTGGGTAGAAACCCGTAGGTATTAACCCGAACTTTAAATCTGCTTAGCATAAATTAGGGAGTAAGGGAATGCGGGTTAGCTACTGAAAACCTTTGTTGAGGAATGTAACAGGGAATGTAAAATGGGAAAAAAAAAGAAAAAAAAACTTTACAAAATTGATAATTTTCGTTTTACTGCAGGAAACCAAATCGTCAAATTTAAAAGCGACTTCAGCCCATTTCACCAACCTGTTGCCAACAGGACGATATCGGGGTTATATCCATTCGATTAAAAAAAATCACCGTTCACAATTCGAGATATGAAGTAACGAGTAACATTGTTGTTTTGAGTTAGATATGAGCCTTCTTGTCATTGTAACAACCCCATTGGTACCCGTGAAATTATTTTTCAATAGGAGATGCAAAATTAAAGCATAAATTCATTTAGTAGTATTGTATGAAACTTTTATTCAAACGAACAAATTGTACAAACGTTTTTGACCAATGCTCACAAATGGTCAGCTATGCTATTCTCTTATTCACACATTCGACGCTGCGTTCGTCAACGAGCTCGACGTCGAGACAGCAGTGTCTAAAATCCTAGCTGTTTTATTTGACACTAGGAATCGAGACTGTGAGCGACGTTGTGGACGAGTTCGTCGCTGTTTTTCGTTAGAGAATACGAAGTTCGTACATTAAACGTCAAACTCTCGACGCAGTGTAGTTCCAGCTCACGCCGCATTTGTCGCTGAGCACTAGTGTCGTTTAAAGTACATTAGTGAATACCATTTTTAGGCTCGACGCTGCCGCAGCGCTGACAGCAAGGCGGTTTCCTTAGTGAATAACACTGCTGGTCACTGGGGTTGGCAATGGTACTAGACAGTAGACTCAGTGCACGGTTCTATTAGAAAACAGTACGCAGAGATTGTTTAATCTGTCAACCCGTAATTCTAAGCCGTATATGTTACTTTAGGTATCCCGAAATCCATTTGGTCATCAAGGTATTGTCAGAATCTCTAAAGATCCTCTTTTATTGCCATGCCATACCCTTATCCCGTAGTCGTGATACTGTAAATATTTTAGTACAATTGGGCCTTATCGACGGAATAGCGATTTAATGTGGAATAAAGGGTAAACTAAGTCAATGGTACGGTAGAACGAAGGGTTGTTATTGGAAGTGTCGTATGTATATAGGTACCTATATAGTCTGAGCGGAAGACGTCTGGCAGCAAAGCATGCTCATACAGATCAAATATGAAAACAGTCAGTTGTTAAAGTTGATTTTTATTAGAATTTTAAAAGTCCTAAAAAATACATAGATAACATAGCTGGGTATTTAGCTATTTCCTATTTATTCGCAGAAATTATTAGCTAATATGTCATTTCGAAATGAGTATTCACTTATCGATGAATTTAACGGAAAGAAGTCCCTAGTTAATACTAATATATATATTTATTCGGAGTAAAGAAGTACAGAAAGTGCAGACAAGATAAACATATATAAGATTAAGATAAAATTTATAACAAACAAAAAATATACTAAAATGAGTAATTGACATTGACTGCTCATTCTAAACAAGAATTTATAATTTTTTTAGTAAGAAAGTTAAATGACATACCTACGTAGGTATTTGAATATTTCATAATTGTGCTAGCCGGTACAAAGAAATAAATAAACAAGAACCTAAACAACATGCACTTATGAGCCGGCGGCATTTAAAAATAAAATGATTTTTTGATGTGCAATTGTGCATGCCTTTTCAATGAATACGAGTATGACCGATTGTTTATTCATTGAACATAGACGGTTTATACTAGAATAAACAATTCCGTGCAAATATATTTTAAATAAATCGGAGTTACCACAAACTTGATCTATACTGGAGAAATATAATATTTATGAAAGTGCCGTTTCAGGCGCCCTGAATTAAATATTATCTTCAAAATTCACGGTATTTTGTATAAACAAGCGTAACATTTTCATCTTTATTTTATCGCGGTACTTAACAAAGTCTATTTCAATCATGAACCTTAATTTTAATGTCTTTATTATTCGTTTAAGTTAATTATCGGGCTCATAATTTTACGATCCGCTCCAAGTTTTAAAACTGAAAAAGGCTTGGTTAATTTTCCCACGAATTGGCAGTTACGAGTATCCTAAAGTTTTAAATTTATTTTAAAATAATTGTTATAAGCATGTGTGTCACCAATTACGAATAATATGAATAATAAATAAAATGTAATTATTATACCCACTTCGTGCGTAAGTGAGTTACTGATTTTTGATTTTTATTTTATAATACTTGTCGCCGTGACTAATATGTGTAACTGTACTACATTGCTGATAACGGTCACTGAGCTAAGCGGCGATTAAACAGACAGACAGATAGACATTGCGAAACTAAAAGGGTTCCTGGTTGAGTATGAAACCCACTGTATTCTCTTAATAAAAAATTTGTGACTTTGATATTCGGCCGTGTGGTGACGGCAGTAAGAATACATTTGTCACCACCCCAACTCCTCCTGCGGGTGTCGTAAGAACCGACTAAAGGAATTAGAGTATCACTGACCATTATTTGACAAAAGATTGATGGTGGGCAGCAGCGTCATCAAATTGGACACATTACTGCGATCGCCAATCTGCTTGCCCAGCGTGGCGATTATTGGCATTTACCTCCTAATGCGTCTATACGCATAGTTAGAGGCCTACGTCCACTAGTGGACTATTATAGGCTGATGAGTGATGATGTATGTGATGTATGTATGACTTTGATGTTTGATAGTAAATAATATTGTTTAAATTAGACATGTTATACATTGTTGATTTGTAACTAGTTTTTATTTTTTACACGATGATCTTAAGAAGATTCTAGTATTTAATTATGATTATTTATTATTCTGTTTTGACACCTATTGTTGCCAATTAATTGGCAAAATTGTATAAATTTTATGTTTGTTTTCATGCTTTCATTACATCATGTTAATTGAAATGACGATCAAAATGTAAATTCGTGTAGATTAGTTATAAATATCTAAATCTAAAATATAATGTTGCTACAGTCCTATTTAACGTACATCAGTCAAAGTTACCAGGTTCAAGTGCTGAAAACTTAAACCAATTCGAACGGTAATTATTTCTAGGCTTATACTTGTTATATACGCGTCTAATTTAGGCACAGGAACAGTAATTTGTATGAGCGTCACATAATATGGATTCAGTGTGATATTTAATTAAATAATTGAAGCTGAATGCGCAATAACTTTGCTCATGATTATTCCATGCCTCTCCATGCCTCAATTAACCTCGGTTCAAATCAAAACGAGAATAGTTCACAAATGTCGCATACGTGGCTTAACAAGGTTTATTTATAGTTTGTTGATGTAGTAGTGTAACATGTACATAGTTACGGTCGCAACACATCTTACAAAACTTGTAGACAAATGCGTCGAACATAATGATATCGATGATTGGCATAATCTTCTTCTTTTTTCTTATCGTACTCTGCATGCTACCGATGACTCCTCAACCACCTCTCTTACTCAGAAGATCAAAAACAACTGCTCTAATCTTACATCTCCTATTTCCACAGTGAACAAACAAAATGGAGTTTTCAACCTATGCAAATATGTTGAGACCAAAATTGCCGATGGGGATTTAAAAGGAGCAGCTCGACTCCTTTTTTCAGATGAGAGACTATCACCAGATACGAGTACTACGGATACATTTTTGGCCTTACAGAGCAAACATCCCCCAGCTCCTCAAACCCCCTATTTCCTTGATCCACCAACGACTACACAGGTATGCTTATAGATCGACAATAAAGACACTCTTGAAGCGATTGTTTCCTTCAAGGCTGGTTCGGCCGCCGGTCTGGACGGTATCTCACCCCAACATCTAAAGGACTTAATCTCACATTCAGCAGGAGATGCAGGTGAACAACTTTTAAATTCCATCACAAAATTAATTAATAAAATGTACTCCGGCAACATCAACTCCGAAATAGTCCCTATCCTATTCGGTGCTAACCTTGTCGCCTTATCTAAAAAAGATGGAGGGGTGAGACCAATAGCCGTTGGTACATGTTTTCGTCGTCTTGCATCCAAAATAGCAGTTCGGAACATCAAACCTAAACTTCAATCCCAGTTTGAACCAATACAACTAGGCTTCGGCACCAAAGGAGGGTGTGAGGCAGCCGTACATTCCCTGCGCACCTTCCTTTCTAATACGACGTCCGAAGTCCTAGTCAAAATTGACGTCAAAAATGCGTTTAATTCGCTGAACAGGGACACCTTGCTGACAGAAATAAAACAGAATGTCCCCGAAATTTATAACTATCTTCTACTCTCATACGCCGACCCTACTAAACTTTTGTACAAAGAAAATCTACTATCATCGGAAGTTGGCTGTCAGCAGGGTGACCCTCTCGGGCCGGCAATATTCTCTCTTGCGATTAACACTATCATCCAAAAATTAAAATCCAAATTTAACGTGTGGTATCTGGATGATGGGACCCTGGGAGGCGACGTAGATACAATTTTGTTAGATCTTGCTACCATTTGCACCCAATTCAAGAACATTGGCTTAGAATTAAATTTTACTAAGTGCGAGTTGTATATTCCGAGTTCCATCCCTAATCATAACGAGATTAAACAAAAAATTTATACAGTGATTCCGAATATTAAAATTTTAAATAACAAATCGCTTTGCCTCCTAGGGTCCCCCATTTTCGAAGAATCATTTACTGACTACATACAAAATTTCATGTCTAAATTCCAAAATAATTCAAAACGTCTACTTGAAATAAGTCCGCATTATGCAATTTCTGTCCTTAAATTCTGCCTTTTCGTCCCAAAATTAACTTATGTTCTCCGTTGCAGTCCTATCTGGAATCATCAAAATTCTCTAACACATGCAGACGATCTCATAAAATCAACTTTAGAATCCATTTTGAATATACAGTTTACCGATTTGTCTTGGTCCCAAGCATCCCTACCCATCCGACATGGTGGCCTAGGCATTCGAAAAGTTACCAGCATTTCCTTACCAGCTTTTCTGTCTTCTGTCCATAGCTCTGTCAGTCTCATAGGCAAAATCTTAAAGGGTCTTCCCCCAAACTATGAGACTGCGGGTTTGGAAGAAGCCAGAAAGGCCTGGTCTATGAAATGCCCTCACACAACATTCCCATCTCATCCAGATTGCCAGAGGAGTTGGGACGATGTTATGTGTGAAATTACTTTTAATTCCCTTCTGAGCCGAAGTACAGGTTCAGAACGAGCTAGAATACTGGCATCTCGCAGGAAGGAATCCGGCGAGTGGCTTCGGGCCTATCCATCCCCGAACACAGGAACCTTCCTCGAGCCCGAAACCCTACGTCTAGCAACCTGTCTTCGGCTCGGAATCCCCGTCTGTGCTCCACACAGGTGCCCCTGCGGCAGCGAAGTTGACGCTCTGGGACACCACGGACTCTCCTGTCAGAAAAGTGCCGGCCGCTTTTCGAGACATGCCGCCCTAAACGACATTATTCGCCGGTCTCTTGCCACCATCAACGTGCCAGCTCTTTTGGAGCCCACCGGCATCGCACGTGACGATGGCAGGAGACCTGACGGCATGACTCTGGTTCCATGGAGATTGGGAAGGGTGCTAGTTTGGGATGCCACGTGTGTAGACACACTGGCTCCTTCCCACCTCTCTGGAACCAGCAAACAGGAGGGTGCGGCTGCGAAGGCGGCCGAAAATCGCAAAAATGTGAAATACTCGGGTCTCGGCTCCGGCTACATATTCACGCCGTTTGGGGTTGAGACCCTTGGTCCGTGGGGTCCCAGCGCTCATAAGTTTTTTATAGATATATCTAAGCGGCTTGTTGACGCCACTGGTGACCGCCGTGCTGGCAGCTACCTAGCTCAACGCATAAGTATCGCGATACAGCGAGGTAATGCTGCCAGCATCCTTGGCACCATGCCGCGGGGGCCCAACTTTTTAGATTTATTTTAGTTTTATTTAGTCTTAATTTGATAGGTTACTTTAGTTTAGTTATATTTTATTCTTTAGTTTATTTAGTTTTAATTTGATAGTATACTTTAGATTTAATTATTACTTATGTTATACATGTACATTAGGTATCACTAATATTGCGATTTTTTTATTTGAACTACGCGAACCTTCTAAATACATTGATACTAACTCAAAGCACCCTGAAAAAAAATCAGCACGTTTACGAAACGGGAACCCGTGCAGCTGCAGACTTTCTTTTAAAATTCCCATAGTAAACTGCTAACGAACATTTTGGTGTCATAGTAATTTGTGAATTGGCTATGTAAAGTTTTCTGAAGGTCTGAATATTATATTTTCCCTGACAGCCTTCGTCTTAAGGTTCAAGAAAATGCGTCTCTTTTATTTTTATGTCCTATAATTTGTTAACAATCGTTTTTGAAGTAAGTGAGATGACATTTGTGCAGTTTTATGGGCGAACAGCGCCTATTGCTTTCGTCCGCAACAAGTACAATGAAATAGAAAAAATAAACGAATGACTGACACAAGCGACATTGACGTTGACAGTTTTTTTCTACATCATTGTACTGATTGCTGACGAACGTATTAGGCCCTATTCATCCATAAAACTGCACAAATGTCACCTCTCTCACTTAAAAAAAGTACACTGTATTTTTGTTTTGTATATCCTTTTATGTTATATCAAGGGTTAGCTGGAAGAGATCCCTGTTAGGGATAAGTTCGCCTTTGTACATATTCTTATATTTACTGTTGTTTTGTTTTTACTCTCTGTAAACTTGTTTATGTGCAATAAAGTTATATTATTATTATTATATAAAAAAAGATTATCAACAATTTATAGGAAATAAAAATAGGATATAAATTTATATATTTATTTTAGTTTTATTTAGTCTTAATTTGATAGGTTACTTTCGTTTAGTTATATTTTATTCTTTAGTTTTAATTTGATAGTATACCTACTTTAGATTTAATTATTACTTATGTTATACCATATTTATATTATATTTTTATTTTCTTGAACCTTACGACGACGGCTATCAGGGAAGAATATAATATTTACACCTTCGGAAAACTTTACCTATGTATTGTTTTTCTGTTCTCATCAAGTTATTCTTATGAAATAATGTTTATAAAGTAGTATTATCACTTAAGGCAGTATTGAACGTCACGAAAAATGCATGAAATTCAGCACGAGAATGAACTGAAATTTATTTTTAGAGTCATTTGAGGTAAAAGAAGCCAATTTGCGTATGCGTTGTTAGTTTCTAAATTATGAAACTATTTTATTTCTATAGTAACTATGAAACGAAAATAGATAAGGACCGTATCGAATTATAAGTAGACAAGATAAAAGTGACATAACTTTAATGTTAAGTAATATTTTGAAATAAAACAAAAAATAAATTAGAATATAACACTTTTTCTAGAACTATGTTCTAAAGAGACTGCCATAGAACCCCTATTTAGCCGTCAATCTTACTTTCTTCTGGATGTCCTTCATTCGATTTTGGACGACAACATTTGCTATATTTCCTAACACCCTGTTCCATTTTTTTTAAGTCGTCGGCTGATGTTGCAGCTCTGGCATTTTTTGAAGCTGCCGCTTCATAAAAGCCAAGTACCTTTCGATTGGGGGTGGGGGTACTTCAGGGCACTTGGAGGTATTCATGTGTTTTTCGACTATATCAACCTTGTTTGTTTTATGCCATTCAAGGGTGGCTTTCGAGTAATAGCATGACGCCAAAATAAAGTAGGCATCCTATGCTTTTTAATGAGAGGCAGCAGTCTTTTATTTTAAATACTCTTCTTGGTATACTTCAGCGTTTAAACTACCTGTGGTGAAAAAAAAATTGAAACGCATGCTACGTTGACAAATTGCTTGCAATACGAGTATTATTTACCAATTTTTTCAACACTGATGGCTGTATCTTGTTTAGAGAGATTTTTTCCAGCGGGCATGGTACAATACTAAGGTCCAGGGGTCGTTTATAAATCTAGTTTGCAGTACATTTCGTCGTCCATGATAATACATTGCTTTTTCTTAGTCAGCACATGATCATAAAGTTTACTTGTCCGTTTTCTAACTGAGACGACTTTTTTTCATCTCTTTTAGGTTGTTTCTGTTTTTTATGTCTTTAGATTACGTCTCTTTTTAATTTTTGGTATCATAAAAGACGGAGTTTTTGCTTTTTTGGTAGCATTGGACAGAAAGAGTTGGATTTTGTAAAAATATTCGTACTACTTTCTTATGCAACGCTGGGTCCCATGGTCCCTGTTTTCTTCCACTCTTTGGCAGATATTCTAAAGTTAAAGAGTTGGCGAACTTATTTATCGGTTTGTATATGCCTGCAGAAGTGAACTTATACTTTTTAACGAGCTTTCTTATTGTTGTGCCCTTAATTTTACACCAGTCGTCCAAAATTATTTTCCGTGTCTCTAAGTTAATGAGATCCATTTCATTGATTTTAACGGAATGACATATTGTTTCTGACCTTAAATCATACCCATTAATAGGGTTTATAATATACTGAACAGTTTTTGTTATATAAAGTTGAGTATATGTATTTATAGGGCCCTAAAGTTGTCTACTTACATTTAGATACGGTCCTTAGATAAACACTTTATTCATTCCCACAACATACACGGTAATTATAAATTACAAACAGTGAATTAAGTAAAATATGTGTGGGATGTGCATCATTATTTGTACTATTATATCCACTAGTTAATACCAAAGTGTTTATTTAAAGACTGCGAAAAAGAAATGAATATGATTTTGAACGAAATGAAATGCACATTAATAGCTTCAACGTAAATGATGCGTGAAGAATTAAACTACGAGTAAAGATCCTAAAGAGACTAAAATAACAAACTGGTATTTCCATACAAATGAGGTAAACGCCAGAGTGGAAAACAATAATTTCCCAATAATTGACAGCCTATTGTTGTCATGAAAATTGTGAAGTGGCATGTATTACGACAGGTTCAAGCATGGACACTTCTACCATAACTTGTATTAAATTATTCGATTCAAGTTTAAATTAACACAATACCTTCTCATTTACCATGGCTATGCCTTTAATTTGTTGTTTGAAATAATGTATTTGTGGTTATTCGGTGGACTGAGCGCTTTCATTGTTGATTAATCAAATTCAATTTCAGAACGAGGTTTTTGGGTACAATAGAACTTACTTACAGAATTATTCAAACATCTAAATAGGACTAGTTATTTTCAGAGAATCCACACTCATTTGGTTTGAATATCTATTATACTTTTTAATTAGTAGATCTTCTCGTTATTTAAGAACGAAACTTACACTTCTTTATGTAGCCTATACCGTAATTTTTAGGACTCCGTACCTTAAAAGGAAAAACTGAACCCTTATAGGATTACTTCGTTGTCCGTCTGTCTGTCCGTCTGTCTGTCGAGATCCCTTATCTCGGAAATGCAAGAAAATAGTCAGTTAAAATTTACACGATGTACTTTTAGGTCCTTTCTTGAGGATGTGAATAAATGTAACTTCTACATGAACAATAAAAAACGGCCGTTTATGTCGCAAAAAAACTACATATTTGGATTGTTCAGGTACTTCCCGTCGACCTAGAAACAGTTTTCAGACTTGAAACTTCTTTTTGTAGGCACTTTGGCACTATATAAAATAACTAAGTTAAAATTTGTGTTTTAATCACATTTTCGTAGTTTAGCCGTGAACATTAAAATACAATTTTACGACGGTTAATTGTCATTTTAAACGTTGATGTCCAAACACAATTTGACATGAAACAAAACTATTAATGAAACCACAGTTTTCCTTACATTACTGTTTCACTTAATCAAACAATCAGTGGTGAATCAACTTCATTGAGCAATCGCTTACAAAATCGACTGTTCGGGCGTGACGTGAAGTTCGACAGCACTAGCTGTGATCCACTTAAGGGAATTAACTAAATTATGTTGGGATACAACAAATGATATAAATATTTTAGAAAACAATAAATATGTTTCTGGTCCAATGGAAAATATTACCTATTAAAATAATAAAACTGACCGATTCTCCAAGATACGTCATCATCATAACAGCAGAAAGACGTCCAACATAAGCCTCCCTCAAAGATTACCACAATGACCGGTTCTGCGCCACCCGCATCCAGCGGACTCCTGTGACTTTCACCAGGTCGTCCAGGTCATCAATCAACCTTGTAGTAATAATACTGAAATAACCCTAGTCAGGTGTTATTCTCAGTTTTCTCTATACACTGAAAATCACGCAATCAGTCCGAGTCAACGTTATTAAGCAATTGTTTACAGAATCAACCCGGGCAGCGTGACGTGACGTGTGACGTCACCCGCTGTAATCCACTTAGCGGGCGGTGTCCAACCTGCGCCGATCTGGTAGTGATTGTTCACACCCATTGAGAATGTGCTTTGTGCATCGATATACAGTTTGTTAGCTAAATTACGGTCCTTGCCGACAAAACATGAATTTATATTAATTTAAACTGTTACGATTATCACTCATTTTTTAAAGCCAAATCGCGTAAACTTACGTTTAATTATATCCTGACGTTTCGGGCATGACGTTACACCCGTCGAAACGTCAGGATATAATTGGACCCGTTTGTCTGTAAAATATTAAACATGAATATATTATAATAATATAATTGATTTTGAACAACCAAAAAAAAAACAAGTCAACATTTTGGTCAACTTTTTTTTATACCACGTCGGTGGCAAACAAGCATACGGCCCGCCTGATGGAAAGCAGTCCCCGTAGCCTATGGGCGCACGCAACCCCAGGGGTGTCACATGCGCGTTGCCGACCCAATAAGAACTTGTACACTCCTCTTTTGAAGAACCCCATACTGTAGTCCAACGGGAAAACCTCGGCATCGAGCTCATTCCACAGACGGACCGTCCGCGGGGGGCATTTCTCAGAGTGTAAACGGATATCTCATTCATCTGGTCACGTTTTTTTGGAAGTGGCTGAATGATTTGAGGTTGGCTTTGGTTGTTTTATAGAGAAATGGGTGCTGTATCTGACGACCGAAAATGATACCAAAAGATGTAGCCACTTCCAAAAAAACGTGACCAGATGAATGAGATGTCCATTTAAGCTCTGAGAAATACCCGGGAGGAAGTTCCTCTGAAACCGCACGGTGCGCGACCATTTAGGTTGCAAGGTGTGAGGATGAGCGCCCAGTCGGTGGCGAGCGGTGCGATGATGAAAAGTTAGTTATATATGATCAATTCTATCGAACAATATTTTTTTCAGTCGGTATTCATATTAAATTTGGCCCCATAGTTAAATTTGTTCAAAACAAATTAAAATCACGACTTCATGTTATTTAAGCTATTCAAATATCTAATTTAATTTATTTTCGAGAAACTATGTTATTTGTCAGAGAGCAAAACGTGCGACGCTGCCGTAATACACTCAGCGGCGGTGACAGATCCGCGCCGATCTTAATCGCAGACGCGAGGATATATCTCTGTCATAATGTATATCAAGAAAGGTCTACGATGAAATACATTTTGGTAATTTAATTTTTCAAAGGTCGTTCGAATAAAATTGTACATTGTGATTTATGATATAATTGGGATAAAAAGTTGCAACAGATATTTTCGTCGGATATACCTCAGAGCCTAAAGACGAAAGTTTTTGACTAGTGCGTCCTTCCTGTTATGACTTACGAATCCGAG
>JALPQI010025576.1:0-20941 GCA_025490895.1 Thaumatotibia leucotreta
TAACCGTGTACATAGTATTTAACGTCCACCGCGTAAAATTTTGAAATCGTTATTGTTTTCGTGATCTACGACCCGATAAACCATAAAAACGATACCCATCTTGATTTTTTCACTTCATCACCCTTTTACCTTTTTCACGGGTTGAATTTTCAAAAAACCTGAAACATATCTTAACTCAATTACTTTGAAGAATACTCCTGCGAAGTTTCAGACCAAATAATCCAACTAATCTTATTTCGGCATAAAAACTTTGGACCCTATTGCACCCTCTATACTTCGTTTTTCATAAGATTAGAATTATCTGTCAAACGGGTGACAAAGAAGCAGTGGTCATAAACCTTCCTTCTTCGATTTCGGCCGATACCACTGAATTTCTCGGAACTTATGTACATACATATCATTTGATATTTACCGATTGCTGAACGCATAGTTTTCACATTTATTATTAATTTGTTGGCAAAACTGTATTTTAAAAAGTTATTTAATAAGTGTTTTATGAGCAAGATGGCGGCAATTTAGAAAAAAGTAAAATATTGAAGGTTTTCGTTTAGTGTTTGGCGGATTTTAACTAAGTATTTTTTATAAATTTGTAACTCATATGAGTTACTAATTTATCGGAACTTATGTACCGGTTATATAATATAACGTACCGAGTTTACATTTACTGAATTTAATGAAGTTTACAGTCTATAATTTAAAAATATTTGCATATTTAATCTAGCTTACACTATGCACTCCCAATACTTTTAAAAGTCATACATTTAAGGATTAAAACTATTGGTATAAAAGCGGACACGGTGTCATAAAGACTGAGCAGATGACAAAAGTAAGACAACCCTACCCATCGGCAACGTCGTTTAGTATTTGTCGCCATTATAGGCGGCTTTAATCTGGGACGCTCTAAAGGTGCGGTTAAACTAAAAGAGCATTTGCTGTTCTAACCTCCCACTATACGAAATTCGATCGGTACACAAAACGTGATTGAATGATTTCTTAGAACGGGCGCTAAAACAGCGAATGCTCTTTTAGTTTAACCGCACCTTAACGTAGTTTGAATTTGGTAACAAATAAGAAAATAAAACTCAGGTGACATACATAGTTTTATTCACTGTCAGTGGAAGAGTTCGAGGACTCGGAACCACCAACGTTTATAATAAAATTTTCCACAGTGTTATCTATTACATTATTTAATTTCATTTAAAAACTTATTTTCTTTTAAAATTCTGTAGGTATACCGTAGCCAACGATAGTGGGATATTCCTTTCTATGGCACATTTCTGACACTAATTTGTAAATATTCACCATCTTCCGCTTTTCACTGGCAGTCAGAGGATTTTTCTTTTGCCGCTTCCTCTTTAGAGATGAAAATACGTTAGCCGGAACCGGCTGCGAATTCATCCATTTTAAATGTGCACCAACAAACAAAATATCTAAATAGATCAAGAATTAATAACGAAATTGAACAAAAACGTTAACAACAATCTTTAAGTAAGCTAACAGCAATAGAAAACACAACCGACTCAACCGACAACAATATGAAATCGAATGACAGATAGTGACAGTGACGTTTTAAAATTGTGTGAGAACTCTGCCTCTTTAGGTTTTTTAATGTACAACCTTTCCATGAAAAATTGCAAACGCATTTTATTAAAATTCTTATCTTTTCTTCTTAGAATATAAATGAACTAACATTATGTTTCTTATCTGTTCACAACACTGAGTAATATATGTATTAATCGTATTCACTGTTCGATCCGCAGAATTTGCCTGTAAAAAAACCTTATATCTCGTTCTGCAAAGGTCTCTCTAATGCTAAAAAAACGAAGTATAGGGAGTTGACTTAACCTATTTTAGAGCACCCTTACACCCTCACAGAAACCTACGTGCTATATTTGGAATCTCTAGAATCAAAAGTGAACATAAAAAAAAAACTTTTTTTTTTTCAAGTTTCTCGAGTAGCAATGTATTACATTATTATGCTTTGTTGTGCTCTTTAAGAAAGTCCCTGAACAGGTTTTCAGCGACTTCCACGTCGTAGTATGGCTTGTCATATGCAGTCGACGCCGTGCTGGCGAGACAGAGTTGCTAGGACGATAAACATAAACATGTTGTTTGAATTTTATGAGCTCATTAGAACGGTACCAATAAACCCACTGTTGATGTTGCCTTGACGTCCAATCCTTTTATTCGTGAAGGTTGAAGATAAAATTGCTAACTTAAATACTACAACGTGTATTTCACGCCTTAACATTTTTTGCATTACTTGGTTAAATTATTTTATCATAATTCACGTTTGCAAGCGGGAGTTTTTTTTTCAGTTTCTTCGTAAATTGTATTATAGTGTAAAACGCTAATTTCAGACCCTAAAGATTCGAACCCATAAAATAAGTGACGATTGAGGACTCAAACGATGCTAAGAGAGTTCCTTGCACCATTTAATTTTACGCATGTAATAATTAAGCCAATTAAATTGGTGGTAGGTGTTGCTTCTGGAAGTGGAAACTTAGTAATAGAGGGATGATATGAGTCTCATCGCCAAATACCAGTCAATTCTAAGTGCGGGTAAAAACTGTATAGTTCTGGGGGGCTATCGAGATCTCTTAGATGCGAATCAGTTCGGGTTCTCCTTGTCAGTTTTTGACAGTTATTCTATGGAACTGACACATCGCGATTCAGATTAGGTCCCAAACTGAATCGCATTAAATGATGGTGGTAGCCCCCCTGTACTGGTAAAAAATAGCAATCCCGTTTCCAGTGAGCTTTTGGGTCCAAGAGTAAGTAGACCCCTAATTAATTTTCTTGGAAATCGGATCAAGTTTCAAAAGTACTAATAGTAAGTGGCCTATCCCACAAAACTTTACAAGCGTACAATTCTACAAAATTGTACAAATTCCCATACAAAAAGTTGACAACTTTTGCAAGCGTACAATTCTACAAAATTGTCAACTTTTTGTATGGGAATTTATACAATTTTGTAGAATTGTACGCTTGTAAAGTCTTGTGGTATAGGCCACTGGTAGTAGTAGGGTAAGTTGTTGATGAATGAAAGAACAAAATATCGTATTTTATTTCGTGTTTCAATTATGACTACATGCATAAATAGAGCTTTCTGAGTACACTTAGTAACGAGTAGCCAGGAATTTGATAATAATATTCACCCCCTATCTCGTCTTTGGCCGAGTGGTGACGGTAGTAAGAATACATTTGTCACCACCCCAACTCCTGCTGCGGGTGTCGTAAGAATCGACTTAGGGATTGAAGTGTCACGACCATTATTTGATAAAAGATTGATGATGGGCAGCAGCGTCATCGTAGTGGACACATTACTGCGGCAGCGGTGCGATCGCCAATCCGCTTGCCCAGCGTGGCGATTATGGCATTTACCTCCTAATGTGTATAGCATAGTTAATATGAGAGGCCTACTACGTCCTGCAGTAGAATATCATTGCTGATACATGCATCTCGTCTTTACGTCATTATTTGTCGGTTCTATAACTAATATCAACGTTTATTATATCGTTCGATCGATCTTCATATATTTTATAAATTTATATATGCACTAAGAGAATTAAAAAGATCAACAAACTTCGAATGTGCCCTTAAGGCCTACTACGCATACGCCTTTTCCTGGATAAACTACGGGATAATCCTTTGGGGAAACAGTACTGATTCTGAGGAAATATTTATACTACAAAAAAATTGCATACGAATACTGGCAAATATCACGGTACCCGATAGTTGCAGACCGTACTTTATCAAATATAACATCCGGACTTTAATATCAATTAACATTTCTGAAATTTGTAAGTTCGTTAGAAAATATCCAAACTTTTTTCCCAAATTTGCTGACCAGCCTCGAAGATACCAAAGTAGATTCCAACATAACCTGGCGCCACCGGAACGTTCTGAACTACAGATACATAAAACAAGTCCAAAAATGATGGCAATCCAAATATATAATAAACTTAGTGACGACATTAAACTCCAGACATCAGAAAAACAATTTAATAAGCTGTTGAAGAATTTATTAATAAATAAGTGCTATTATAAACTTAGTGATTTTTTGGATGATAATATGAAAACTACTAGTTTTAATAATTAATAGCCCATTATTATTTATTTTTTTCCTCTTAATTTAACATTGTGTGACATGATATTAATTTCGACATACCTATTTTATTTCATTTGGCTTCGATATATTTTTGAATTTAATTTTTGACATACTTACCTAATTACTCAAATTAATATTGCTATTATATAACTAACAAATATCAATTCCATACTATTAAATTTAAGTGTTAGTTACTAAATTAAGTTAGAATTCACAAGTAGTCTCTCACACCTAGCGTAATTTAGATTTAAGACTTGCTGTGCCCTATCAGGGTCCATGTGTATCTATTGTAAATATATTGTACCACCTAATGTAACCATGGATGCAATAAACGAATTATTATTCTCTTTATTTATTTCTTTTCTCAAGTTAGGTTTGTTATAAAAATGTTTGTAAAAGTTAAATACAATACAGCATACAAAAACAATACAAAATATAAACACTTTATAAAAAACCTAACCTAGTGTGCCGCCGGCAACGGGGCGGGCCCAAGCTGCCGGTGGTTAAGGTCGCAGGGAGAGGAACCGACGGACTATCCGCACCGTGTCCAGGATTACCGCCTTCTGCATCTGACCCTTGATCCAGCCATCTAGCGAGAGACTCTTAAGATGTTGGCCGAGACTCTTCGCTATTAAACCGTTCGCTGTAACGACTATCGGGACTATGATCGTCGAGTCAACATCCCACATGGCGGTTATCTCGTGGGCCAAGTCTAGGTACTTACTGGACTTGTCCTTCTCGGCCTTCACGAGATTCTCATCATGGGGGATGGTGACGTCGACGAGCACAGCCCGGCGCTGCGATCGATCTACCAGCACGATATCAGGCTTATTGGCTACAATAGTCCTGTCCGTGATGATAGGTCGATCCCAATAGAGCGTGGCACGACCATTTTCGAGAACTGGTGCAGTTGTGTACTTATAGTATGGCACTTCGACGTCCACAAGGCCGTATTGAAGAGCAAGCTGCTGGTGTATAATACTGGCTACGAGGTTATGTCTGTGCAAGTACTCGGTGTTAGCAATCTGAGAACAACCGGAAATAATATGCCTGAGTGACTCACCGGGACGGCGGCATGCCCGACAAATGTCGACCGTACCGTCCTTCAGGATATATTTCCGGTAGTTATTCGTCATGATAACCTCGTCAGCAATTGCACAGGCAAAACCCTCGGTTTCTCCGAAGAGGTCCCCGAATCGTAGCCAGTTCACCGACGCGAGCATATCTACGTCAGGTCCCGCGAGGGCCTTGTAGAACCACCCGTGTAGCTCCTTGCTCTTCCATACCGCCTTGCGGTCCTCGGTGCTTAGTACCACAGGTTTGCGCCAGTTCTCTCTTGCCAAGGAGAGCGGCGTGAGTTCCGGTCTACTGCCACCACATCACGATGCATCCCGCACTCATTGTTTAGGAAATAGTTTCTAAGATTGTACACCTCACGGTTATGGAGGTTTTTGGCATTTAAGAAGCCGCGACCCCCACACCTCCGCGGGATGTACAATCTCATAACTGATGAGCGCGGGTGTAGCATTCGATGTGTGGTAAGCAGTGTACGGACCCTTCGATCCAGGGCGTCCAGCTCGGTCTGAGTCCATCTTAGTATGCCAAAGGAGTATGTGAGTATGGGTATTACCCAGGCGTTGAAGGCACGCACTTTGTTGCCTCCTGACAAAAGACTGTTAAGTACTTTTGTGAGCCGGCTGAAAAAGCGCTCCTTCACCGCCTGTCTAATTCCCATAATATTTCTTCAATACCCAAAGACTGTGACATACCAAGGTATTTATAGGTTTCTGCTTCCGAGATAGATCTGAACGACATTGTCTCAGAAAGTTGTAAATTTGTTGAATTTACTACTTTCCCCCGCTGCACATGCATAACCGCACACTTATCGACACCAAACTCCATATTGATGGCACTACTGAAAACTTCTGTGGTTCGCAGTAGTTCCAACAAGTCTTGGCTATTTGGCGCAAATAATTTGAGATCATCCATATACAGAAGGTGAGAAATGACTTCACCCTCTCTCCGAAGCCGGCAACCTAGTCCTGAATTCTTCCATACCTATAACCATACCTATAAGTACTAAGTATTTGGTATAAGAACGTAACCTTAATTTATTGATGAACAATACAATGTGCCCATGAGGAAAGGGAAAAAATTAACAGCAGATTTGAAGTTACAAATGTCGTATAAAGTTTACCGGGTGCCATCTATTTTAAGAGAAAATGTCTTGAATTACCGTTTTAGACCGTTACGCATTTTAGGTAACGATTTTGTCTCTGTATTGCCTTAGTCAAGACCAACAACACAAAAGTCACACTTAATTGACAAACATCAAAAGGACAAACAATTTTTTATTTTTATTACCTAAAACATTAAAATGCATTTTTTGCAATAGTTTCATTAATTTAATAGCATACTTTTTAAGTACTGCAGCATTCGAAATCTTCTTGCTTATCCTATCTTCGTGCTTCTTTTAGGCAGAATTATGCTGTCAGTTTTTTTCTCTTTCCCCATGAGCATCTTGTATACAAATCGTATTGAAATTTTACGTTTTATTTGAATAATACCTAGTTTTACAAAATGTTCGTTAGTTCCGGAACTGGTTCTGGAATTCCGGAATTGAAGTATGATATCGGAAATCAGTTCCGGAACTGAAAATGGTCCGATATTGCAAGCCCTATGTGTCTCGGGTTAGGTGTTTTACAATATGATTATAAAAGTAAAATACAATACAACATACAAAAACGATACAAAACATATAAACACATTATAAAAAACCTAACCTAGAGGGCCGCCGGCAGCGGAGCGGGCCCAAGCTGCCGGTGGTTAGGGCTACAGGGAGAGGAACCGCCGGACTATGCGCGCCGTGTCCAGGATTACCGCCTCCTGCATCTGACCCTTGATCCAACCACCTAGCGAGAGCCTCTTGAGGTGTTGATCGAGACTCTTCGCTATGAGACCATTCGCAGAAACAACTATCGGCACAATGATCGCCGAATCAACCTCCCACATGTCGGTTACCTCGTGAGCCAAGTCAAGGTACTTACTGGCTTTGTCCTTCTCGGCCTTCACGAGGTTCTCGTCATGGGGGATCGTGATGTCGATGAGCATTGCACGGCGTTGCGATCGATCTATCAGCACGATATCAGGCTTATTGGCTACAATAGTCCTGTCCGTGATGATAGGTCGATCCCAATAGAGCGTGGCACGACCATTTTCGAGAACTGCCGCAGGTGTGTACTTACAGTAAGGCACTTCGAGACCCACAAGGCCGTATTGAAGAGCAAGCTGCTGGTGTATAATCCTGGCTACGAGGTTGTGTCTGTGCAAGTACTCGGTGTTAACAATCTGAGAACAACCGGAAATAATATGCTCGAGTGACTCACCGGGACGGCGGCATGCCCGACAAATGTCGACCGTACCGTCCTTCAGGATATTATTTCCGGTAGTTATTCGTCATTATTATTATGTTTGTATCTCTCTTTCATCACGGGCCTTTAAATCCCGGTCTTTTGATAGGCTTGCGCGGGGATACAGATCCAACACGTAGAGGCCCTTTGGAGAAATTTGCTGTGTTTTACACCTGCTGCAACCCATTCACGGGCACAAAAATAGATATCCGTGAACCGGTCCCAGCAGGCGTATAGAGACTATTGAGAAGGAATGGAAAATACTAATGGGCTATGGTGATGGAGGATGGAGGGATCAGAGATGGAACTATAGAAAAGAGGTCCGGACACCTGCCGTAACAATGATTTCTCTTTGCTATCGAGGCAGGCGGTGACTCGCCGCCGACTAGATGGGCCCCCGTAAATGCCGTTATTATTATTATTTTTATCTTTTATTTCATCTTCATCTTAGATTAGGTAATTTATAATAGGTTTATAAAAATAAAATACAATAAAACATACAAAAACAATACAAAACAAGTAAACACATTATAAAAAACCTAATCTAGGGTGCCGCCGGCAGCGGGGCGGGCCCAAGCTGCCGGTGGTTAGGGCTACAGGGAGAGGAACCGCCGGACTATGCGCGCCGTGTCCAGGATTACCGCCTTCTGCATCTGACCCTTGACCCAACCACCTAGCGAGAGCCTCTTGAGGTGTTGATCGAGACTCTTCGCTATGAGACCATTCGCAGAAACAACTATCGGCACAATGATCGCCGAATCAACCTCCCACATGTCGGTTACCTCGTGAGCCAAGTCAAGGTACTTACTGGCTTTGTCCTTCTCGGCCTTCACGAGGTTCTCGTCATGGGGGATCGTGATGTCGATGAGCATTGCCCGGCGTTGCGATCGATCTATCAGCACGATATCAGGCTTATTGGCTACAATAGTCCTGTCCGTGATGATAGATCGATCCCAATAGAGCGTGGCACGACCATTTTCGAGAACTGCCTCAGGTGTGTACTTATAGTAAGGCACTTCGAAGCCCACAAGGCCGTATTGAAGAGCAAGCTGCTGGTGTATAATCCTGGCTACGAGGTTGTGTCTGTGCAAGTACTCGGTGTTAGCAATCTGAGAACAACCGGAAATAATATGCCTGAGTGACTCACCGGGACGGCGGCATGCCCGACAAATGTCGACCGTACCGTCCTTCAGGATATATTTCCGGTAGTTATTCGTCATGATAACCTCGTCAGCAATTGCACAGGCAAAACCCTCGGTTTCTCCGAAGAGGTCCCCGAATCGTAGCCAGTTCACCGACGCGAGCAGATCTACGTCAGGTCCCGTGAGGGCCTTGTAGAACCGCCCGTGTAGCTCCTTGCTCTTCCATACCGCCCTGCGGTCCTCGGTGCTTAGTACCACAGGTCTGCGCCAGTTCTCTTTTGCCAAGGAGAGCGGCGTGAGGTTCCGGTCTACTGCCACCACATCACGATGCATCCCGTACTCATTGCTAAGAAAATAGTTTCTAAGATTGTACACCTCGCGGTTGTGGAGGTTTTTGGCATTTAGGAAGCCGCGGCCCCCACACCTCCGCGGGATGTACAATCTCATAACTGATGAGCGCGGGTGTAGCATTCGATGTGTGGTAAGCAGTGTACGGACCCTTCGATCCAGGGCGTCCAGCTCCGTCTGAGTCCACCTTAGTATGCCAAAGGAGTATGTGAGTATGGGTATTACCAAGGCGTTGAAGGCGCGCACTTTGTTGCCTCCTGACAAAAGACTGTTAAGTACTTTTGTGAGCCGGCTGAAAAAGCGTTCCTTCACCGCCTGTCTAATTCCCATATCTTCAATACCCAAAGACTGTGACATACCAAGGTATTTATAGGTTTCTGCTTCCGAGATAGATCTGAACGACATTGTCTCAGAAAGCTGTAAATTTGTTGAATTTACTACTTTCCCCCGCTGCACATGCATAACCGCACACTTATCGACACCAAATTCCATATTGATGGCACTACTGAAAACTTCTGTGGTTCGCAGTAGTTCCAACAAGTCTTGGCTATTTGGCGCAAATAATTTGAGATCATCCATGTACAGAAGGTGAGAAATGACTTCACCCTCTCTCCGAAGCCGGCAACCTAGTCCTGAATCCTTCAGCAGGGTACTGACCCCTCAGTACACACACACAGTACACACAGTACACATTCAGAGCTAGGCAGAACCACAAGGGACTCAGACTGTCACCCTGGAATATTCCTCGCTCGATCCTTATGAAGTCCTGCGGGCCAGAGGGGCCATCCCCGCCTCCTGGTTGACGAAGGACTGTGGTCCACCGCCTCATACACGCGCCGAGAAAGGATCTTAAAGTTGCATTAACTTTATACAGCTCCAAGACCCTTTCCAACCATGAATGAGGCACCGAATCATAGGCCTTCTTGTAGTCAATCCAAGCGGCGGAGAGGGCCCCTTTGTTACGCCGGACTTGCTGGCAAATGGTCATGTCGATGAGGAGGAGCTCTTTAGTACCACGGGACCCAACCCTACATCCATTTTGAGCAGGAGCCAAAACATTGTTCGAAACAATGTGCGTGTTAATTTTTACTCTCAAAATGGATGTAAGGAGCTTGTACAGTGTGGGCAAGCACGTGATGGGTCGGTAGTTCTTCGCTTCCGTGGTACTACCGGACTTGTAGAGCAGGAAGGTTACACCAGTTGTTAAAGAAGGTGGCAGGGAACCGAGCTCGAGGGCTTGTTGGAATTGCGTTGCCAATCGTGAGTGCGAGCATCGAAACCATTTTAGCCAGAAGTTGTGCAATCCATCCGGCCCAGGACTTTTCCAGTTCTGAGTCGTGCGGATAGCACAGCTTACGTCATCGGGGCTGATGATAACTGCCCCCATAGGTTCGATGGTCTCGCATTCACGTTCGACAACGGTCATCCATTCACCCTCGGTGTGTCCGACGGGCACTGACCAGATACTACGCCAGAAATCACTCATGGCAGTAGCATCCGGCAACCGCGCGTCGGACACACGGTAGTCGGTTTCCTCCCACTTTCGGTAAACCTTCCTTTGGTCACTCTGGAAAAGGCGATTCTGCTGGAATCGGTTCACACGCTCTCTGTAGCGGCGAATACGGTTTGCCCATGCATAAACCTTCTGCTTCAGAAAGTCGATGCGCTCTGTGAGGTTGGCCATGTAGTCGCGGGGTGCAATACCCGTTCCCGCGAACGCCTGGTTCACAAAGCGCATTACTCGGGGGCGGTTGTTGCCCCCCCTGAAGCAGATCAGCTTTGCAATGAGAGTCCTAAACGAGTCGATACGTCGCTCGATCCGCACCTGCCATGCGGGGACACCCCCAGCGGTCCTAGGTGCACGGTCAGAGTCCGGAAACTTGACTCGAGCAACACGGCACGCTGCAATGGCCCCGCAGTACATGATCGAGTGCGTATCATCCAAATCTTTACTGGATCGTATATACGGCTCCAGTAAAGCGTTTAGGGCTCCCATCAACGCTAGATTGCGCCTATTCATGGGCAAACGTGGTAATCGTGGCCTAGAGTCGGGCGTGAAGCGATGCTGCATAATCGCTTCTTCCAGAGTCCTCCTCAATTGCTCATTGTCTGAAGTACTCACACTCAGGTTCGCAGCATCGTCCTCATCAGCAGCAGGACCGACCCGCAGTGCCTCGGATGCCAAGTTATGTACCGGCACCGGGTCCGGCGACGTGGCGGGTGGGTCCTGCGCCGAGGAAGGGGTCGCGCGAACAGGGAGAGCCTCCAGGCGAAGCCGATCAAGTGTCGAGTCATCCAGCCGCTTTGATCGTTGGATGACTCGCACTTGATCCGATAGTCGCTGCGCAGTCACATTAATGGTTGGATCAAGGGCCTGAAACAGAGGAAGCATCCGGACACGATACGCGGATAGATTAGTTCCTCCCTCTGTAGCCCCGTAGTAGGCGCGCATGACGTTCTCATTCATAGCTTGAGACCATGTCATGCGTCGCACTACACCACCGGCAGCGGGAGCCGTGGGCGGGGCAGGAAGTCCCGCGGGCCCCAAGCGTGCCGGCAGCGGTGGCCGTCCTCGTCGCGCAGGTGGTCGTGGCGGCGGCGGCGTAGGTCCGCGCTCATCGCTGCTCGATCCGCTGAAGTCGGGCGCGGTGGCGTAATCAGCACCCGACGAGACTTGAGAGCTGACTGATGTTGACGAGGCGGACGATGGTGTTGGGCGTGCGATCTGTGAGGACGCTTGAATCTTGCGTGCTTTACTGCGCGTGTACATCCTGTGGTATTTTGATAAGTACGTGTCGGCACTAATCAATGGCGTATCATATTATTTTCGTCAACTGTACCCATGATTGTATATACATTATTGAGAGGGCACTTTTTCCGTGACGAAGGTGTAAAAATGGTGTTATAAATGCCGGCAAAATACATTATTTATCAAAATATAATCGGAGATTTACAAAAAACACGTTTGACTTTGACGGCGTCAATTTTTTTTTTTTTTTTTTTTTTTTTATTATTATTTTTATTATTATATTAGACTTGCTTGGGTAATGCATAACAATAAAATAAAAAAACCAGTTGAACTTGCAATGATGAGTACCAAATTTATTTAATGTTCCAATTAATTAATGAAAATGATAGAGCACAAACTAAGATCAAATGAAAAATGAGTGAAGATTCATATTGTGCGATAATTTGATTTAAAATTTTGTTAAATACTTCTATTCCCATGATACCTACAGTAGTGTCTTTTAAGAATGCTTGAAGAAAATGAAAAAGTTATTTACGCCACTTCGGCTTGTACAACATATGTCCCAATACCACATGCGCCGACTCCTCGCTCAAGTCTCACGTAGCCCTTCTCGCCCCATTGAGCTCCCCATGAGTTCTTAATTTTCCAGAACTTTTTGCCGTTATCTAGAATAAAAAAATGGACAGTTTTTACTCGTCCTAAATTGATTGTCCTACTTATCCTCTTACCCTAGAAAGACCTTAAATGAAATCAGTCTGAGGAAATATGAAGCATGCAAACAAGAAAAGATAAAACTTTCGTTTCCATTCCGAAAAAAAAATGCTCACTGGGGCGTTGATACAACGAAGGCGGTATTTTTGAACTGAAATAGTATATTAGGACACAAGTGCGAAAAAAATTTAATTCGAAACGAGTGGCGATGTTTTAAAACACGACCGACAGGGATTGTTTTAAATCGACACGAGTTACGAATTTCGTTTTTGCACGTGTCTTGTACGACGTTTTTTAGTGCAGATGGCCCTCCGAAGTTTTGGACCTGACGTAAAATGACACACTTCTCGCACTAGAGCCTAAAAAGGCACCATTTCTTCTAAAAATCATTTAACTGTTGCTTAAATTCTTTGTTAATATTTTTAATTATTGGTTCGTTGGTTTTTACATGGATAAACGAACATGACCAAAATTAAACGGGAACATGTTCGTTTTGGCCATGCTTTACCGTTTTGGCTACATAGCCCTAAATAGGTACTAATGTAAACTTTTAAATTACAAACCTTCTCCATATCCCACTAAAACCAGGGCATGGTCCAAATTCTTAGGATTGCAATGGATGGGTGAAAGTACGCCGCCCTGGTACGGAGGCAAGTCTGTGGCGTCGAGGGCTGAAGTAAAAGAAATAAAATATAAAGTGTCATATTGTACAATGAATGCAATTAATTTAGAGGTACCTACCAATTTTTTTTATTTAAATTAATTTTATTTTATATTATATTTTTCATTTATTCAAAGCAATTATGCTAACACAGATATACACATAAAGCAAGAAACCCTTAGGGTGTAGCAGATTTACACAATTATCGCTAACGTCAAGCTATAGGTCATAGAACTTAAAACTATGTACAACATAATTACATGTAATCACGGTAGCACGCTAAATAGGTACCCTCTCGGGCAAACAATACAGGTCAGGTTTATTGAATAATCTTGTTAACACGCAATATTTACAGGTTAAATGGAATTCATTTTGATAATACGAGTAATAGTAGTGGAAATGCCCTGATTTCGTCATACAAAAAACATACATATTTATGCATAATTGGAAATGTCCTTATATTTTTACCCCCAAATTCCATAATTTTCTTGAAAGAACAGGGTATTTTAAGTTATCTATTTGAATACATATCATTTTAAAGCGTGGTATTATTTTACAAACAAAATAATAAAAACGGATACGCTGTGACCATAATAATATATTATGGACATCTAAAGCGCGTTCATTAACTACCCCATTTAACAATTGTGCAATTGAGCTCAGATGGGCAGGCCATAGCGCTTTTCTTAACACCGAGCTTTTATGTCAGCGCAACATCTTTGGCAAACGCAAATAGCAAATGTTAATATATAATAGCCAATCAAAACTTTGATGGACCAAACTCAACTGTTTTTATTTCGGGATTGAAGTTTTTATAAGACAATACTTAATAGAGAATTATAGATTCGATGATGGTGAGCAAGATCCCCATTTCCGAAAATTACGCTACTAGTTTACCAATTTGTAAAAATATCAAAGTCGGGATCTCCATGTATTATACCTATATATCTTACTAATTTCCACTAATCGACCGCAATGACCTTGGTAGATGTAACGTAGGGATGAGGTGGGGCTCATACATACCAATTGACAAAGGTCCATAGGTATGTAACATGTTCTTCAAATCGTCCTCGTTTCTGATCGTATCGTCTACTCTTTTGCCACTCGTCACGGTAACAATTCCTTTGCTTTGATCATCATGACAAGGTTCTCGCAGTGGCTGATATGGATAATCCGTTTCAATTTCTAATTTCTTTTGTTTTTCAGCCAACTCTCTGCAACAAACGTGTTTAATAATGGGAATGTAGTAGCATAGTATAAAACTAGGAAATTAATATAAGAGAATATAATTCCTATAAAAAAAAACAAACTCGTAGTTTCTACAGGATCTTGGGCCAGGTCTACAGGATACGTATTGGAATGCTCAAAATAAAAAAACCAAACTTTAAATAAATACCTAAGGAAGTAACACCTACCAATGAATAACCGAAGTTTCAAATAACATTGGATTAGATATCTAAAGTTTAAAATACTAAAAGCCTAAAAAGCTATATCATCTAAATTTGATATACCAACATTTTAAATACCCAATGGTCAAAATACTGTTGTCCAAAGAATTTTAGTAAGCGATTTAGACCTGGAAACCGGTTTTCTGATCTAAGGGATAAAAGGTACCTAGTTAGAGTAGGGGAGGTACACATTTTTTATTTTTTGATGAGAGGGGCTCTGTCCCCCGAGTCCCCCATCCCCCGTTTTTTGGGTTGGCAAGGATGAGGATACGTTAACAATGAATTAAAAGTAAGTATTTTGTAGCCATCCGGTAAACTTACGTTTTCAATACGCTCTAGCCTCGAAACCTAACCAATCCAAGTAATGAATCACAGTAAAACGCGCCCTAGGTTACGCGACACCATTAACTTATTATCCAGCCGAACCGACACATTCTAGTGAATGTGCATCAGATAGTGGACTATCTTTGAGGTTTCGAACGAAATCAAGGGCGTGTCACTCCGCGATTCCGTCGCTCGGCTACAAGTTACATGCAGAGCGCCCCGTCTCCGTGGTCTATTCAATGGTTAGCGCGCGCTGTCTCGAAACGCACATTTAAATTTACAACGCTGGCTCACGTTTCGCGAAATATATCGCTTGCAAAATATTAGGATTATTTTATACATGTGCATCTTAAATGAAAATGCCGAAAATATACTGCATAGCAGCAGGTTGCAATAATAATAATGTAAATTTTCATGACGCGTTTTTCGCACAGCCCATGCGTCAAAGAGATGATACTAAACAGTAAGGAACATACTTATTACCTACCTTCGTAGTAAATTAAAATCTCAGAAACTCAAGTCAATTACAGACAAAACGGTTAATATTCGGACAATCTTGTCAGTAAAAAAGCGGCACATTTAAATAATGTAAAAAACTTCGTTCTCTCATACTATTACTGAATTTTGCGCCTTTTGTGCTAACATATTGTTTGGTTGTCCGAATTTATTTCCATAATATGTATTTGAATACATACAAGAGAAAATGCTGTGTTACGTCTGTCTTACGATTGTGATTCAACTATTACTTATTTATGCTGCTTTTGTAATGAATGCGTAGGTAGGTAACTAACGTAATTCTTTCTTTTTAAATGCATTAAGCATATATATTAATTTCTGCACACCTCACATCCTGTCGGCAGTTAGTTTGAGAATATTCATGTTATTGTCAGGATTATTTGGATGAATATTCACATAAAGTTAGCAAAGTCGTGTTGCTATCTCACTCACACCCCAAACATTGCCGCCCGAGCACGCGCGGCCGAAGCACAAAAAAAGTGCCAAAGTTGAGACAAATTTTTTTGAATCACGTGTATGAAATGTGTAGTTAAATCCTATAATCACGCGTGAACAAAATTTTTGAATTAGCTATCAAGACGATAAGCGACAGCAATTTAACGCCGTCGATGTCATTGCAGTAATTGTCAGACGCCTCATAGCGCCGTTCGTTATTCGTTTTCATTCATTGACAACTGACAACCCTGTTTTCGACGGCGTGCGGCGTATAATGCGGATAATAACGACCTTTCCGCGACGCGAAATAATGTAAAAAACTTCGTTCTCTCATACTATTACTGAATTTTGCGCCTTTTGTGCTAACATATTGTTTGGTTGTCCGAATTTATTTCCATAATATGTATTTGAATACATACAAGAGAAAATGCTGTGTTACGTCTGTCTTACGATTGTGATTCAACTATTACTTATTTATGCTGCTTTTGTAATGAATGCGTAGGTAGGTAACTAACGTAATTCTTTCTTTTTAAATGCATTAAGCATATATATTAATTTCTGCACACCTCACATACTGTCTGCAGTTATTTTTAGAATATTCATGTTATTGTCAGGATTATTTGGATGAATATTCACATAAAGTTAGCAAAGTCGTGTTGCTATCTCACTCACACCCCAAACATTGCCGCCCGAGCACGCGCGGCCGAAGCACAAAAAAGTGCCAAAGTTGAGACAAATTTTTTTGAATCACGTGTATGAAATGTGTAGTTAAATCCTATAATCACGCGTGAACAAAATTTTTGAATTAGCTATCAAGACGATAAGCGACAGCAATTTAACGCCGTCGATGTCATTGCAGTAATTGTCAGACGCCTCATAGCGCCGTTCGTTATTCGTTTTCATTCATTGACAACTGACAACCCTGTTTTCGACGGCGTGCGGCGTATAATGCGGATAATAACGACCTTTCCGCGACGCAATACGGCCCATTTCAGCTGCTCAGTTTGCTTCGCGTGCCGTTTTGTTTGGTAATAATAATTGTGTAGGCACATAAAAAGCCGGCATTTGTGAACATCAAAGCAGAGAAGCTTCTGTACTTTATATATTCTGTGACGAAATAATAGTACATTGTGCATCAAGGGAGGTAAGTACGGAATTACTAACGAGAATGTTAAAAGCCCAACGCCGTAGGCGAAGGGCTTTTATGACTCGAGTTAACATACTGAATTAACTTTTTGTGTCGATGACTGGCTGAATATCGATAGATACCAGAATAGATACCTCACTTGAATCTGTCAGCTGTTCCAAATTCAAAACTCATAACCTCCGGAAAAAACGTATAATAATGTTAACTTTATGTATGTGCCAAGTTCTGATGGTGGGTAATGCTGGTCATTGTCTATTGTTTCTGAACGCGTTTAGAGCACTTAACGATATTTGTGTAGATAAATATGTTTAAAAGTGTTTATGTATCGTTTCAAACAAAAAGGGCCTAAGCTTGGCTTGGCCTGGCCAATAGCTTTAGCACCGAGTCTAAAGTTAGAAAAATGTTTTACAGTATGTACCTACTTAAATGTATCTATATTACGTAGCTTCTTCATCTTTTTACTAATGATTTAGAAATTACATATCATGTTTGTTTAATTTACATGAAAGGTAAACTTACTGAACAACTTGTTCCATCAATCCTCCTTGGCATGTACCACAGGAAAGACAGTCCAGGCATTGCCCTTCGGATAAGGCCACCAATTTCTTATGTTTCAAAGCGTACTGCCCTTCAACAAGACCTGAGGAAACAAAAACGCGTTTTTATTTATTATGGTTTCTATCTTCTTTTCATCACTTAATTTTTATAATGGCTCTATCCAATCGGACGATTTTGCCAGCGTCAAGGTAGTTACTTCAGATCACGTTGTTCGGTAGCCGAGAGCCGAAAACTGCTAGGTAAAGGACTAAAGAGTCATTAAACGCGTTTCGATGTCAGTTTTTCATCACACAGCACGTGTCTTTAGAGACGCATCATTGGTAGAAAAGAATGAAATTGAATTTAGTATATACGTAAAGTTTTACATGAACATCTCACAAAGGATAAATATAAGTAAACGTACCGACAGCACTGAAGATATAGCAGCTGCCGCAATTGGCTTGGTTTTTAACATGCGTAACTACATTTTGTGTCGTCCAGTCGAACTCATCCGGTCCAGCAGGGTATGAGACATGCGATTTTGGTAAAGTTTCATTAGGAAGTTTGAAGCCACGGTACATCTGTAGCTCATGAGGCTTCAGATCGGCAAAGTGGTTAACTGCGAAAACGACATCAGGAAACTTGGCATTGCGCTCATTTATATCTACTAAGTTTTTCTTGAAAATGGCAAGTCGTTCATAATACTCTCTTCGATTGTATGCTTTGTTGTGCTCTTTAAGAAAATCCCTGAATAGGTTTTCGGCGTCTTCTTGGTCGTAGAATGGCTTGTCATATGCAGTCAACGCCGTGCTGGCGAGACAGAGCGTTGCTAGGACGATATGTACAAACATGTTGTTTGAATTTTATGAGCTTATCAGAACGGTACCAATAGACCCACTGTTGATGTTGCCTTTACGTCCAACCCTTTTATACGTAAAAAAATAAAATAAATTTGCTAGCTTAAGTACTTCCACGTGTATTTTATGCGTTGGCATTTTTAAAATAACTTTGTAAAATTATTTTATCGTATTCACGTGTGTCATCATATTAAGTGGCCATGTGTATCGCAAGCGGGAGCATTTTTTTCAGTTCCTTCGTAAATTGTATTATTTATTGTGAAAAACGCTAACGATTCGAACCATCATAATTAGCGAGGATTGAGAACTCAAATAATGCTAAGATAGTTTCTTGCATCCATACGCATTTACGCATGAAATGAATAAGTCAAATAAATTGGTGGTGGGTGATGATTCTGGCAACTCAGTAATAGAGCGATGATATGAGCCTAATCACCGGAACTGCCAATCAATCCTAATAGGGGTTAAAAACTGTATAGTTCTGTACTGGAAAAAAATAGCTGCAATCCCGTTTCCAGTGAGCTTTTTGGACTCAGAGTAAGTAGACCCCTAATGAATTTTCTTGGAAATCGGTTCAAGTTCCAGAAGTACGTACTAATATTACTAATAGTAAGTACCTATTTCAACATTGTATCAAGTTTTATAATATTATTTGACAACGATACACTTTTCATCATCATCATTATAATTATCAGCCGAACGACGTCCACTGTTAGACATAGGCCTCCCCCAAAGATGGCCACAATGACCGGTCCTGATCCATCCAGCCGGATTCTGCAGCATGTACCATTAACCATCAGGCCCCAATTTCACCACCCTGACAAGTGCTACAATTGTAAATTTACTGTTTCTCCAATCAGGACCTCTATAGGCTACAGTTGCCGCTTACCATCGGAAGGTACGTGCGTTTGTTTGCCACCAACATAAAATGTAGTGCAGGAACTTTAATAAAACAGCAATAAATAACAAATTTTTGCGAAGCAAAGTTACAATTGTCACAAAAAACACGACAATTGTAGCGGAATTCCGACATGTGCCTAACCTCATGTCAAGATTTAATGAAAATTGTACTAAACCTTGCGACAATTGTCACGGGTTTCGGAAAATAAAAAGCAATTTATTGACGATATAATAACGTTGTTAATAATAATTTTATGTTGGTGGCAAACAAGCACATGGACCGTCCGATAGTAAGCGGTAGCTGTAGCCTACGGAGGCCTGTGACGTCAGTAACAGTGATATTTTACAATTGTCAGACTTGTAATTATGGTGAAATAGGCCACAGGTCATCAATCCGGCCTGTACTTACTCGAGCTGCGCCTTGAGGTACGTAGTTGCTACTTTTCATATTAATATGTAATTATAGTGTTATTGGTGAGATGTTGGTAGAAACCCACGTGGGAGGTAGGGTCAACGAACTAAGAGAGATAGGGGGGGGTCACTAAGGCGTTTAACGGCTCAGTGATCTAGGTACACTCAGAGAAGGAGTGTCACCTTAGGTGTGGTAGCGGAGGAATCTTGTCGAAAGATCAACGGTAGCACCCATAGTCCGAGTAAGATGGATTACTTCTCACCCGCCAGGACGCCTTAGGCAAGCGGGCGGGTTATTATGCCTAAACCCTTCAAATCATGGGGAAAGCATTGAAGGAGGCCTACACCGAAATGGTAGAAAAAGGCTAAAAAAGAAGAAGAAGAAGAGGAGATAGTGTTATTACATTGACTGCATGTATGTATTTAAATAGGTAATTTTATGTTTAGGTTGGTTTTAAATATACATTTAATTAGAAAGATTGTATACCTACCACTATAAAAGCGCTTGTGGTTTAGCGGTAAAACGCACGGCTGCTACGCAGCGGTCGTGAGTTCGATCCCCGGCTCGTACCAATGAGTTTTTCAAAAAACTTATGTACGAAATATCATTTGATATTCAGAAGTGCTTTTACGGTGAAGGAAAACATCGTGAGGAAACCTGCATACACCTGCGAAGAAATTCAAGGGTGTATGTGAAGTCCCCAACAAATACTGGGCCAGCGTTGAGACCACGCAAAACAGGCACGTTTGATGTTAAGTTGCGGAAAAAAATGGCCAGGATACAATACAATACCTACCAATATTCTTATCAGAAAATAAATCGTCTCGAGTGTTTACTTATCAATGCAATATAATTTATAAACTCAGTAATAGATAGAACGTGTCATTTACTTCTCAATTTCCTTATACTTTTAAATGACTTTGGTTATTTTGTTACAAATATGAGGGCCTATTGAATCGGGCATTTTTTTGACTCAGCTGGCTAGCTGAAATGGCTGTGTGGCGCAGTTCACCTCACCACCTCATTTTGTATCGCATGCATCAGCTACGTTGGCTTTTATAAAAAATATGGGATCCTTTAGCTCACATGTAAATATTACTACCTTGTATCGTATAATATTTTCAATGTGACCATTTAGATGCGGGAAATATGCATGAAAAAATATAATTATCTCAACCAGAGGAATGTACTTCAAACCTAACGAGAAGCAATTTCAAGTGTTTTTTTTTACAA
>JALPQI010025578.1:0-21933 GCA_025490895.1 Thaumatotibia leucotreta
TTGGCTGTTCACACTGCCGCTTCCTCAGTGAGGCTTTGTAATATTTTTTCTGACACTGGGGCGGTGATATGGCGTTAGGACCAACAAACTGTCAAAATAAATACGCGAATTGAATTTTCTATATATTTTGTGGTTTATTTATTCTTAAAACCATTACATTAGGAATAATGTTTTCTAAAATAAATAAACTTTTCCAAATCAATACCCATGAAATGCCTTTAGTACCTACCGTTTGGTATTCGGATTTGATAGCTGGCTGCCAAATGGGAAATATAGTTTCCCGTCTGGTAGGATGAAATGGGACTAACTGTCCCATCTCGTATCTGGATTTGGTACAAACCTGGATACAAACCGGTAATGATAAGTCCCGATTTAAAGCCAGTTACCTATTGCGATTTTAATCCCATTTCAAAGCTGGTTTAGTAGCCAATCTACTAAAGGATGAAATGAACAAAGTTCTAGTAATTTTGTTTAGTGTCAGTCATTTTGAGTTCCTGTTAGGACCCAATCTTCAGTTCGGCGACCTTTTTCTAGTCGTCATACATTTATAAAATTAATAAACTCCAAATGTAACCGTTATAATAGCGGGACCAGATCCTGACTTCGATCGATTCATATTGCATTATTTAGTACTGAATTTGTATTATTTGGTACCTGTTGTAAAAAAAATGTACCTCTTCTATTTCAAACTTACATTCAATCAGTCTGGTCCCGCCATTATAACGTTATAATGGCGGAACCAGGTTCTGAATTCGATCGATTCATATTGCATTATTTAGTACTGGATTTGTACTATTTGGCCTGTTGTAAAAAAAATTGTACGTATTCCATTTCGAAATTATACTTCAAATAGTCTGGTCCCGACATTATAGCGTTATAATGGCGGAACCAGATCCTGAATTCTGTCCATATTCTGTCGATTCATATTGCATTATTTAGTACGGAATTAGTACTATTTGGTACCTGTTGTAAAAAAAATTGTCCCTCTTCCATTTCAAAATTATACTTCAAATAGTCTGGTCCCGCCATTATAACGTTATAATCGCGGAACCAGGTCCTGAATTCTGTCCATATTCTGTCGATTCATATTGCATTATTTAGTACTGAATTTGTACTATTTGGTACCTGTTGTAATTGAAATATAATTTTGAAATGGAAGAGGTACTAATTTTTTACAAGAGGTACCAAATAGTACTAATTCAGTACTAAATAATGCAATATGAATCGACAGAATATGATCAGAATTCAGGACCTGGTTCCGCCATTATAACGTTATAATGGCGGGACCAGACTATTTGAAGAAGCGATTTTAAAACTAAATGTATTAAATTTGTTACAAGTAACGTAAAACATCAACAGGCTAGTATATTTGTGAAAGGTGAGGAATTGGAAATAGTTGAAAGTACAGTCTTTCTTGGTATAACACTAGACTCTAAGCTTCAGTGGGGTCCTCACATATCTAATCTCTCGAATAAACTGAGTTATGCAGCTTTTGCAGTGAGCAAGATCCGTCAATTAACTGACGTCGATACAGCTCGGTTAGTATATTTTAGTTATTTTCATAGCATTATGTCGTATGGCATTTTATTATGGGGCAGTGCTGCCAATTCAGAGACTAACACTATTTTTGTTCTGCAGAAGAGGGCTATTCGAGCGATATATAAAATGAGCCCTAGAGACTCACTTAGAGATAAGTTTAAGGTTATTAATATAATGACATTGTATTCTCAATACATCTATGAGAATATTATGTATGTACATAAAAATATTATCAATTTTAGGAAAAATAGTGACATACATAATATTAATACTAGAAACAAACATAAGCTCGCAGTACCCGCCACTCGGCTCCATAAAATTAGGAAATCATTCATGGGTAATTGTGTAAGATTTTATAATAAACTTCCAGTAAATGTTACTGAATTTTCAGTCAATAAATTTAAGAATTTTGTAAAGCGTAAACTTATATCTAAAGCTTATTATAGTACACAAGACTACATGAATGATAAAACACCGTGGGAGTAATTTAGGATTTAATTATTAGTTTGTTAAAGTCATGACATTCAATTACGATAATTTACGCTTGGAGACCTTATACATCTCCAAACGTGCATTATATAATGTTATTATTATATACCTATTCGGAGAGAAACCTTTACTTCTCTATAAATTATTACTTATAAATGTTCTGACTTTTTAGAGACTTTACATCTCTTGTTATTATTATTCTATTTCAATTTATTAAAATCATTTTATGTTTGTTTTTTTAATGCATGTTAGTTGTAAGATGTACCATGATTGATTGAAAAAATAATTCCCGCCAAGTTTCTTACCGGTTCTTCTTGGGTCAGCGGTGTAGGGTTCGAACCGGAAGTAGTTTCAATACCTAGACGATTCAAAAGAGTTTGTTGCTATTCCAATTTGAATAAAGAATTATTTGACTTTGACTTTGAAGTATAATTTTTTTCATAAAAAATATTTAAATGAATTGTAGTCATAATCCACCGTATACTTAATGATTTAAGAGGCGATGGAAGTGCCACTCGTAAATAATAGTGCTTATTTCAAATAACCAAGATTGAAAAATATAAAAAAAATCGCCTCTTAAATCACTAAGTATACGGTGGATTATGACTACAATTCATTTAAATATTTTTTAAGGGTCTTTTTTTTAATACCGCCAACAAGTAATATACATCAAATTAAAGCTTATTAAATACACTATCTTTGAAAAAATATTCAATTTTTCTAGCGTCATGACTACTATGTAAAAACACGACACAAAAAAAATCAAAATCACGAAATTTTCATAAATTTGGTCATAATTAATTATTGGTTGGTTTTAGCAATATGGTGTATATGCAAAATATGAAGCTTACAGATATGCCTTTAATTTTGTTCAAGAGAGTAATTAGATATATTTAATAGTTCTCGAGATATACTTGATTTTGTAAAACTTGAGATCCACCATCTTTGATTGGCCCCCATTTTTGTTAGGTAGCACTTATAAATGGCAATCTTGCATTTTTGACGTTTTTATAAGCTTACCTAACAGCCGTGAAAAGGAAAATTTGTACCTCCTAATTTTAACCATACCTGTCATACAACGGAAATCTTGAAATAGCCCGTATGCTTATTAGCTACCACTTTGAGATGTCTATCATACTTTTTTAACATCCTTATGAATATGTCTAACTACTGTAAAAAGAACACTTGGTACCCCCAAATTATACCGTTTTCTAATTTCAGGCCGACTAGCCCACGGACTATTATATCAACGTCTGTGCTAGGTACAAATTGTTTTATAGGTATCCATGTAGGAATACTTTGTAAATAGATGACGAATAGTACCTAATACCAAAGTTTGGAGCTACTATTAACGATGTAATCGAGATAATGGGTTGCTGAATGGTTGACACATACATATTATAGTTTTTATATACATAATATATTCTTGCTCTATATTCTATACTCTGTTTGGTTAGATATTTAAAAAAAGGTAAACAATCTTGCAGTATCTTTTTATTGAAAACTACAAGTAGAAAATAAGTTTTACCAAATATACATAATATAACAAGGGAATACAGTGATTTACATTGTTTTGATTCATTAAGTACCTAGTTTGGATTTTTCAATAAAAAGATAGTGGAAGATTTTTTACCTTTTTAAAATACCTAACCAAACAGAGTATAAGTGAGTCAATTTTACATTTTGTTTACAAGTGTGATGTTTGTGCCGGTGACCAATTACAATTGTGGCCTCGTTTATACGCTTTTCGACCCAGCGAATATTCGATCCGGTAGCAGTCGAGCCATCCCATAATCTCGGTCACAAATATACGTCGATTGTCCAATCGAAACATATTTTTTTATTTTAGGATATATTATTATTTCTACGATTTTCTACACAACGAATATTCAATCCATAATAGCCACTCAATAGCTTTTGGTAACTGTGGTTACCAGCTGTCACTCTTATTTTACATAGGAATAAAAGTAGCAGTTGAGCCAACGGACTGCAAGATACTCCGATAGTGCGTACGTATCTCAGTTCCGATTCAAGAGTGACATACGAGGTTACTAAGAGTGGTGACAGTTTTCATAAGAACTCTACCTGAACTTCACTCCCCAGAATGTGATACTTTTCTGCGCAAGTGCAAGACTGAATTTTCATAGTAGGGGAGAGTGGGGTATAGTGGATCTCTTTTTTTTTACAAATGTTGTACTGGTGTTATTTTTATTTGTAATTTTCTAGATACCTTATTGTCCCACCTATTCCTTAGAGGACACATTTTCCAGCACAAGTATATAATTTACATATCGCTTTAAAATCATTTTCATTATAAAAAAGTGAACTAAAGTTACCTCTTCAATCAAAAATCATAGAACAGTTACTAGTTTGAGGTAAGAACTAGGAACAAGACTTTTCAGGTATAATTGAAAGTATCTTCCGTTATTTAGTTACTCCAATATTAGTATCACACAGACGAGCAAATTCGTAAAAAAAGAATACCGGTTTATTAAAGCGATAAATAAAGCTAATGCAAAATATTCACAGTGCACTATTATTTATTCACTATACCCTACTCTCCCCTATTTTTCTGCACAGTCTGGTTGCTACTGTATGCAGATATTTTCTCGCATAATGCATTCGCATAACATAGTTTGATGTTGGTGTTGAAATGTAGACCTTTTGTCGGTTTCGATCACCGACACTCATGTAGAAAATGCTCACTTTTATCACTTGTATTCAGTAACAATATTTATTCGCCAAAACACAGCTCAAATTATAATTACAACATTGCAGGCTGTGAAATTAGACTTTGTATTACTTACTTCAAAAATTTTGTAAGCAATCTTGACATGTGTTACTATTAAAAAAATACTACTGAATAATAAGTCACAGCAGCAAATACGTACCATTTACATTATTTTAGATGAACACCAGCATAATGTACGCTATCATTTATACCCATAATTAAACATTTTGACGCCACGTCCAAACCAAAAACTTTCACTCAGACGCCATGTCGCCAAAATGTCAAAACTAAATATGAACTTTACGCAAGTGACTGTAGGTATGTATTGCTCTGTGGATGGTAACTTATATATCGGTCGGCGTTGAACCTGCAATGTCATAGTAATTGGCGTCCTAAAGGATAATGGTTGTTAATGAACAGTGATGATATAAGAAAGAGTTCGAAGTTACAAAACGAGAAGTTTGTCGTTTATAATATGAAGGATCCACGGAAATATACTTTAAAAAATCAGGACAAATTCACACCTTATTCTCTTAAAAGTAAGATAGTTTTTTCTTGAATTGCCCCTTTTTGAATTGACTAGACATTTTCTTTCCGTGGACCCTTCATATAATAATAAATGAATCCGACAAAAACAATTGAGCTGTGGCAGAATGTGGTCATCGTTTGCCTACTTAGAAATAATAAAAAACAGTTTTATAATTATTGAATGAAAAGCCTAATTTGGAATACTAACACTAACAACGTTAAAATGTATACTTGTGTCTTAATATATCTATCAGTCAATTATTGCGATTACCAGAGGAAAAAATATTCTTAGTTGAAGTCTTTTACGCAATGTACATATACCTTCCTTCTAAAATATATTATAAGGGCGGATTTTTGTTTTGATGTCGTATTTTTAAATTTTCCAAATTTTGACTTTTTTATTTTTTATACTCAGAATCACCAACTCTTTCGATCCTTACAGAAATAAAAAAGTCTCCCAAAAAAAAATCCATCGAATTACTATTTTCCATACCCTTTTTTCGACTGTAACTCAGTGGAAAAAATGTATGTATTTTTCGGGACACTTTTTTCTGCTAATGAGGATCGAAAAGGCTCGTGATTCTGAGTAGAAAAAAAATCCAAACTTAGAAAATTTGAGAAAACTAGAACTAAATAAAAATCCGCTTATGATCATACCTGGGATAACTGGGGGCATGTTATAGGGATTTGATATCGATTAAAAAGATGTCGACATAATTATAATAAAAAATGTGCTTATTGAACATTCTCGATTACAGTACAGAGGTTCAATGTCATAATTATCTGATATCGGGCTTCTTCAGATAGTAAAAACTTGTATGCAGATGTCATTTTAATCAAAATGACAATTTAAATATTGATAATTTAATATTAATTGTATATTTTGAAAATTATTTTAAAATAAACGTGTAACTACCCGTTTCAAGTTATTTTTAATTTTAATTGAAGAGTAAGTACCTAATATTTATTTATGCCGAATAACATTTTGATGTTGTCATTCACAGTAACATCGATATATTTTTAGTCGATAAAATATTTTGCTACATCACTTTCGTATAAATGCCCCGAGTTATCCCAGGTATGCTTATGATTGACTTTACTTTGAACTTGACAAATTATTTTTTGCATTTGATTTCAATCTTGCTACGTTGTCACTCTTCGTAATATAATTTTCTTATAATACATAATTATTATAATAATGTCGAAAATTAAACAGTATGTTTCCACAAACATTGTACTTAATTTAAAACATATGAATGTTTCTTGTCACCAAGTTCAATACCATTTTCTTGAAACGTGCTCCGTTACTTTTTCATTAGGTTCTTTCCGCTGAAGTATCTTCCCAATCTTCAACTGTATTTCAATACTCAACTGAAAAAATATGATTGTATAAATGTAATTATGGTTGCGAGAGTTACTCGAATGTCACTTCAACATTGACTTTATAATGTCATGTCATTGTCATAGATTATTTTGATTGACATTTTTGATCTAGAATTCCATTTCAGAGCTTAGGGTCGCCGTCGCCGATTACGGCGTGGATAACTAACTATACAGGGTTACTTTATCACCGGTACAATAAATTTTCCCACATAATTGGTATCGATAAAATATTGGTAAAATTGACATATCTTTTTCATTTATTATTAATTTATCCTTCATGCAAATGTAAAATAATGGGCTCGCTAATGACAAGACGTAGAGGGCGGCGGGTAGGGGTGAGCGACCTGCAGGCCGGCGCACGAGTTGGCAACATAGCAGTTATCTTACGAGTATCTCGGTGACTAGGTCACGGTCAGTCCCACGGTTGACGTAGGTGTGTGCACGCGCGCCGTATCGTACTACCTTCAGTCGGAAATTGCTCGTACGAATGGTTCGTAGTTATTTTCTCATTGGGGAAAATACAATGGCAGCTCAGCGGCTATACGCTGAACAAAGTGTGCCCCGCCTGGAAAATGCCAGTGTTAAGACCAGCCAGGTCAACAGATTTGACCCCGTGTGACTTTTTTTGTGGGGTGACGTGAAACGGCGTGTATACGTTGAAGGGGCCCAAAATTACGAAGACTTAAAAAGTCAAATAATAAGTGCATTTTGATGAACTCAACAGTGAAAACTACAGACTTGTGATGGGAAATATCGAAGGAAACATTCATGTAAATTAATTAATAAGTATGAGAAATGGACTCCATGAATTAGGTATGTTTTTTATTCCAATCATTGTACATAAAGTTGATTTCAAATTTTGAAATACGCCTCAATGAAGAAAGTTCCTGTCCTACTTTGTAATTTTATCACGTTTCCCAAACATAATTTAAAACATTCGACAAACTTCACACAGAGAAAAATTGTTTATTTTGACGGTCCTAAGCCCGTGGAAGTATGAAGGAGGATTTGGGATCTAGTAAGATATTTTTGCCAAGTCCTAATCATAAGTTGATACCCGGTGCACATTACCGCCGCCGCTTTTCCAATCCGCCATGCCGCGTGCCATGACGTTTTAAACAAACAGTTGCCAGTTAGTGTGTTTTGCTAGTTATGCACATTGATAATGCGCAATGCGTCCAAATTTCCTGTTAGGTTTGCGGATAAGTTCAAACATTGGTGTTTCAGTTTTTTGTTCTAACAAAAATGCTAGTATTCTGTAACTTGGACTACTATGTATTACGTATGTTGATTTTTTGATTATACTGGGTTATTTTTTCATCAGTACAAATACTCTAGGGGGTGTATAAGTAAGTCATAATGAACAACGAACCTGAATTTGGCCCCTTAGTAAAAGTTGTTCATTTTGACTTACTTATACAGCCCCTAGAGTATTTGTACTGGAGAAAAAATAACCTTGTATATATATATATCCGTACCTGGGATAACTGGGGGCAAGTTATAGGGATTTGATATCGATTAAAAAGATGTCGATATAATTATAATAAAATATGTGCTTATTGAACATTATCGATTACAGTACAGAGGTTCGATGTCATATCTGATATCGAGCCTCTTGTATGCAGATGTCATTTTAATCAAAATTACAATTTAAATATTGACATTTTAATATTAATTGTATATTTTGAAAACTAATTTAAAATAAACGCGTAACTACCCGTTTAAACTTATTTTTTATTTTAATTGAAGAGTAAGTACCTAATATTTATTTATGTCGAATAACATTTTGATGTTGTCATTTACAATAACATCGATATATTTTTAGTCGATAAAATATTTTGCTACATCACTTTCGTATAAATGCCCCGAGTTATCGCACATGAACGCACATAAACCATGGAAACATCCTGTCCGTGCAATTATGACCCAACGCAAACTACTCTTGAGTGGGCGTTCCTAAAAAACTACTCCTGGAGCTGTTTCAGTCTGGCCGAGTTGACAGTAATTGACGGACGTCTGAATGCGTTTCTATAAATAACGGTAAAAACTAATTAAAAAGGCCTTCATGTGCTGTAGGCTGGTGTAAAAACAGTTATAATAATTCTAAGGACAGGGGAATTACTTTTCACGTGTCATAAAACAGATAACTTCGGTAATTTTGAATATAAATATAATAATATTTATGGCATTTTTCTATACTACCGTTTTAAACTAAAACGTCGTAAGTCCATACAATTTTACAATAGCATATGACGTTTTAAAATGGTTGTATACTATAGGGATGTCGTTATGCTCAATAAAGCAAGTTTTTTTAACTAACTGAGATTTGATTTCAACATATTACATTTTAATAAATTCCTTTTTCACTTTCATGGGATTGATTGAACTACCTATTACCTATGCAAAAGTAGGTACGTAGTTCTCAAATTTATAACTAACTTTAATATTTTCATTTTACATCGCATTTTAATTTTTTCCATTCAGATTACCGCAAGATGCTGTTCGTACTGTTCGTAGAGACAAATGGGTAAAAGGTGTCCGATTAGAGAGACGAGAAAATGATTGGATGCCTAGCAAAAGATCTATAATTGGTTCTCTTCATTTCAAAGATGAAGACTATCTTTTACTTGTCTAAAAAGGGGTTTACGCAGCTTAATAAGACCGCCATGCTGATTTGTACTGTAATCGATTTGTACTCATCAGTTGACTGTTGTCATATGAAATAGTAGATTGTACAACAAGTGTATAAAGTGACCCATTTTCAACCGATGCAAAATAGTAGACGAGGATAAAAATGGACATTTATGCCCGTGTTGTACACTCTACTTTTCACTTCGTTTGCGAGGAAAGAATTCATTTTCAGTACATCAGCGCAGTACACAACCATTTTTAACAATAACTGCCAGCCATCTTCTTGCCTACCGACGCATACCGCAAACGTCATCCAGCGGCCGAGTGGGGTGGGGTAATTCGAATTGGTGCGGGGGTGGTCGTGGCCTTTCTGTATGTAGTACTATTACTTATTCTGTGATTATGTTATTAACATACCTTCAAATATTATGGGCATTTACCTCCCAATGCGTCTATACGCATAGTTAATAGGAGAGGCCTACGTCCAGTAGTGGACTATCATAGGCTGATGATGATGATGATGATGATACCTTTAATTTTATTCGCCTATTTCTAGCGAAAACTTTCCATATGTACAGAGCTTCTGAGATGGTTAGTAGCTGTAAGCATAATATGTCCGTTTCTACCAAATAGACATTGTGTTTTATGTTCTCTTTATCAGATTTGTTATTGTACCCGCGATAAAGACGTATGCATATCACTATCTCAAAAAAACTCCAAGTTCCCTCACACTTTCTCCGTATTTATTATGAGGCCCATATTGAGGCAGTGGATCCAATTGCTCATCAAGAGGATCCTAAAAAGCGAACACAAAATATCATTATCTCAAACCAGCTCAGAGTTCCCTCGCACTTACTCCAAGTACATCATCAGGCCTATCTTGTGGTATTCGACCCAACTGTTAATCCTGAAAAGCCAACCTAGCATATCATTATCAGAACCAACTCAGAGTTCTCTCGAACTTCCTCCAAGTTCATCACCAGCCCCATCTTGTGGTATTTGACACATGTTCACAAAGAGGATCCTCAAAAGTGAACACAACATATCATTATCTCAAACAAACTCCGAGTTCCCTCGCACTTCCTCCAAGTTCATCATCAGGCCTATCTTGTGGTATTTGACCCATGCTCACCAAGAGGATCCTAAAAAGCCAACAGAACATATCATTATCTCAAACTCAAACCAACTCCGAGTTACCCCAAACATCCTCCAAGTTCATCATCAGACCCATGTTGAGTATTTGACCCATGCTCACCAAGAGGATCCTCAAAAGCCAACACAACATATCACTATCTCAAACCAACTCAGAGTTCCCTCGTACTTACTCCAAGTTCATCATCAGGCCTATCTTGTGGTATTTGACCCATGCTCCACAAAGAGGATCTTCAAAAGTGAACACAACATTATCATTATCTCAAACCAACTCCGAGTTCCCTCGCACTTCCTCCAAGTTCATCATCAGGCCTATCTTGTGGTATTTGACCCAACTGCTAATCCTCAAAGCCAACACAACATATCATTATCCTTAACCAACTCCGAGTTCCCTCGCACTTACTCCAAGTTCATCATCAGGCCTATCTTGTGATATTTGACCCATGCTCACCAAGAGGATCCTAAAAAGCCAACAGAACATATCATTATCTCAAACTCAAACCAACTCCGAGTTACCTCAAACTTCCACCAAGTTCATCATCAGACCCATGTTGAGTATTTGACCCATACTCACCAAAAGCAGCCTCAAAAGCCGACACAACATAATATATAATTATCTCAAACCAACTCCGAGTTCCCTCGCACTTACTCCAAGTTCATCATCAGGCCTATCTTGTGGTTTTTGACCTTAACTGCTCATCCTACAAAGCCATCGTAGGATATCATTGTCTCAAACCTACTCCGAGTTCCCTCGAACTTCGTCCAATTTCATCATCAGGCCTATCGTATGACACGGAACCCAACTCATACCAAGATAATACTAAAAAGCCAACATAACATTTATCGATGTCAAATCAACTCCGAGTGCCCTCGTATTGCCTTCGAGATCAATTATTGTCAGGCCCATCGGTGGAATCACATGGGCGATGAGCGTTCCTGACTCAAAAAACCTGCGTTAAAAAAACTGTCCACATTACGTACTTACGCAATAAACTGTAAAAATTTTGAATCAAACGACTTGTTTACTTACCACTAACTGCGTAAAAAACTACAAACTACTGATTACTACTGAATAATCTAATCTAAAAAAGATTGGAAAATGTTACATAGCTAAAAATCAATCCTTATTTTCATCTCTATTCCGTAAACCCGGTTAAACTTACTTAAAACAAAGCACGTGGTCACGGTAATTAACGAAACCAACATTGTCCCAAATGTCCCACCTCTAATGGTACACATGCTTCGTAAGAAAGGAATAGCACATTGAATTTTTGATTTGATGAATGGGGAGAAGTACTATAAAGTATAAATAAATAAATAAATATCTTGGGACATCTTACAAAAATCAACCTAGTCCCACGGTAAGCTCAATTAACTATGTCTCAATTAAGTATGACTTTTCTGCGGAATGTAGTTCCGTCTATTTTTAAATTAGAACTTCTTGTTGTCTTTGCATACCTATTCACACAACACATGCACAGAGCATCTAAATCGAATCCACTGCAAAATAGTAAGCACTTGGTTTCGTTCGAATCCCGACGCACATTAAAGGATCAAACTTTTCTGTATAAGATTTTAAATAATTACATTGACTCGCCTTATTTAGTAAGCAAAATTTATTTTAAAACTCCCCGTTTGAACACACGACACAACAGGCTATTGTACATTCCCTTTACGCGAAAGAATTATAAATCTAATTCATTCATAAATAAAACGTGCAGTTGTAATAATACTCTTTTCTCCCATATTGATATGTTTAATGTTCCACTAGTTACATTTAAGCGCGAGGTATTTAAAACCTTGAATGGTGAAGTAACTCAGGAAGATTAATTATACTTACCCTTAATCTATATTGTACTTTTTAGTTTTACGCACATTGCCAACAAATGTCTGTTTTTCTTTTGTGTTAAGTTGAATTTGTTTGTTACTCCGCATTTTTTAATCATGTATGCGTGTTAAAATCTAGTGGCAACTTCATTGATTTATGTATTAATCAGCGTGATTATGTTTAAGAATAATTGTATCGTTTGTGCCCGAATAAACATTAAAACATTAAAACACATGGACATTTCAAAGAAGTGAAATGCACTTTTTCGACTTTTTTATTGCCAAAAACGAGCGCTATTTACGGGTCTGTTATTTAGTCGCATCGCAACTGAACAGGCACGACGAGCGCCGCGTCTATATCAGTGCGAGAAATATAACGGCTGGTGACTGCGAGTCGCCTTATAATGAGCGTCTATAGGAGGTGGTCTGTGACCAGCAAGAAATGCTACCCTTCGTCTACGAGTAGGAGCATATTATTAATTAAAAATTTAAAACAATAACTAAGTAGTAGACCCTGAAGGTGCATTCCGACCAAACGAACATTCGCTATTCTAGCCCCCCACTCTACGAAATTCGATCGTTACACAAAACGTGATTGGTTGATTTCGTAGAGCGCCGGGGGATAGAACAGCGAATGCTCTTTTGGTCTGCATGCACCTTAAAGGGTCAACGGATTGAAAATGGTGATGTGTTTTGATTGGCCAGTTTGAATAAAATTATTTTGAAAACTGTACAATCTATATAGGTACATAAATTAAATCTAACTAACCTAACCTATACATATCTAAGATTGGCCCTTGTGGCATTGTAGCGAAGATGCAGGCGGCATTTCCTCGTTGTATCGCAATATTTACGCGTTGTGCGAGCAAGTCGCCAGCTCTTCGGTCTTTAGTAACGGTGGAAATCATAAATATACATCTACAACATTTTTTTTAGTAGTTTATTTTTATATTTTTAAGTAGTTTCCACACCTTCCACCTTACGACTATAGATAGTCTATGAAGACCTTCGTGCTATCGATGGAAAAACTTGGCATCAATGGTGTGTCTATGATTTTTTTTTTGTGTAAGGCATGAATTTTGTAGAAAAAAACATTTTCTTTACTATAGCTTTTTTAGCAATACATACACTTTACCCATTGTAATTAAAAATACTCAATTGCAATATTCATCATTAATCTATGTAAAAGTACCAAAATAATATGCTATCTACATGCGACCATGTGCCGCTTACTCTATACACGCTCATACAAAAAGTCACGAATGTGATATATTATTGGCCGGTACTGTAGATTCCTTAAATATAGTGTGATCAACCCAAATCGGTCAGTATGGAGATTTTGGAAACCATAACAGATAGCGAAATCTTGTCGTACTCGGTCCAGGAATCGAACCAGGACTGTTTGAAAAACAAAAATTTGTTATTTTCATTTGGACATCGGTCGTGTAACTCTTATTAGTTTAGGGTAGTAAATGTTACTAAGAAACATGCATGATAACACAAACATGATATCTAAAACTTATAAAAATGACAAATGTATTCTTATTGCCGTCACCACACGGCTGGCACACCCCAACTCCTCCTGCGGGTGTCGTAAGAGTCGACTAAGGGATTGAAGTGTCACTGACCATTATTTGATAAAATATTGATGATGAGCAGCAGCGTCATCATAGTGGACACATTACTGCGATTGCCAATCCGCTTGCCCAGCGTGGCGATTATGGATATTTTCCTCCTAATGCGTTTATTCGCATAGTTAATAGGAGATAGGAGAGGCCTACGTCCAGCAGTGGACTATCATAGGCTGATGATGATAAAAAGGAATTGATTTTTAACACTGGAGTTTTATTTTTTGACTTTGTATGGGAAAGTAACAAACCATGATAGATATCGAAATCTGTTCTTAGGAACCATGCCATTATTATTAAATCTATAAACGAAACCATGTAGGTACTAGGTACTTACATGCGACCTTACTGAGCCCTGGTTGGACAAATATTTTTGCTTGCTCCTATGCGTTTGAACATTTCCGGTTGCGTGAATTTCGTCCGTTTTAATATTCTCCTTAAATTATTAATTCATTTGTGGAAAATAATCCTAAAATGTTTGACTCATAAATGACATTGACTTGGCGGTGACAAATTACCAAAAATGTTTGTGGTCACTAACCAAAAAGTATTTTACGCGTCCATATAAATTTAAATTACATAGGTATTTGTCAGCCTCCTAGTTGACCCTACGAAGCAGAAGGTTTCGGGTTCGAACCCCAGCGAAGGGATTATTTTTTATATTTTTTTATTACAAATATTTGTTTCTTGGTCGTGTCTGTCTATGATATTTAAGTACGAGAACCTATATTATGTAGTTATCTATATATTATAATAGAATATGATCGTCTATTCTTGTTACCCACAACAGCCTTAAATTAAGCTTACCGTGGGACTAGGCCGATGTGTGTGGGATGTCCCGAGATATTTAATAGTTTATTGTTATTTATTAATAGCCAGTAATTGTATATATTACCTCTCGGATTTTAGTATCGTACTAAAGAACTTAGTCCATTCTTCCACACTGTTGTACAAGTTATGCTAAAAGAGAATTAAAGCGAGCGGCAAAGTTTGATAACAAATTAGGTAGGTACCTACTGACTGCAATTCATAAATCCACTATATTGTCTTTTAAAATCTGGCCAGGCGAATCTAAGGATGAAATTTTACCGGATATTATTTTTGATATAAACAATAACAAAATACCTATTTTATGAAATGCCCTAACTTTGAATAATCCATCTATTGACCGAATATATTACTACTTAGTGAGGTAATTTAACTAGCAGTTTTCAAGTGACATCTGTGATGGATATGGTTAAGCTTACCTTGTCATCTGCCTCCATGTCAGTTTTCATGGATAGTATTATTCACGCACATATACAAAGGCAAAGAGCGAAATTGTATCAATTTTCAAATTGATAATTCAGAAATACTATACCACTTTTTGGACTTTTTTTTACATACGCGCAATCTACGGGATACGTACAGCTTACTATCAAGGTTCAAAATTACAAAAAGTCTACTAATTAACAGAGTTAATGTCGACAAATTTGTATGAAAATCTCACAGGGACATCCACCTTAAGGGGATTTTTTAAACTACAAAAAGTAGGTTAGATTTTTTTTTAATCCTTTAAAAACATAATATTCAAAAAATCTAATAATAAAATAAAAACTGAATATCTTTTTTGCCAGAGAAAATAAAACCTTCATTTATATCCCAAAAAATCAATGAATCCTGTATATTTTTACTTCAGTTACTTAAACTTCTTATTTCGATCACTAACTATAAAAAAGTACGTTTCTTTCGGAGGTAACAAAAGTTACCATTTTCTTGAAACGCAAGTTACCAATGTTTTGAATTTTTATTTCCGTAATGGGAAAATATTAGGATTCTCTTTTGCTACATTAATATACCTTAACTCTTTAATTACACGATTTCACTTAGAAGAGAATTCTTATATCAATAACGAACAAAACATATCGTATTTAAATGATGCCTCAAAAACCCATGTCCATTTCGTGTAACAAAAGTTACCGCATCATTTTGGTGTACTGAGGCCAGGTACTGGTTATGTTCCAAGTAATTTCCACCTTAGTTTAATGGAATTAAGCTGTACTACCTATTCCGCCAGCAAAAACGGATATTTAAGTATTACTCAAGCCACAAATAACATTTGTTTGACAACTTAGCGTTCTAAATGTAACGCAAGTTACCATGGATTTACCCAAATTAAGATTTCATCCAAATGACAAATGCAACCAAAAATAATTATTGTGACATTTTAAAACTCCATCATAAAAGTCTTTTCATATACTTCTTATTTCGATTAATTTTAACGTTTGTCCTGAATTTCAAGCTGTGCTTTTTGCAACTTTTAGATACCTAACTTCCATTGAAGATTTTTTTGTATTAATTCAAGATTTTCCTATTTTCCAAAGTAAATTCATAGCCGCTCTCGCGTTGATCAGCTAAGCAGTTTTCGCATAAACATGACTGTGATAAGAAAAAGTTAGACAAACGTTCAGACTTAATTAAAATTAACAATTTTAGTATGTGTCAAGATGCAAAATTCATATCTAAAACGCCTGATAACAATAAATCATCTAATTAACGCGATGCTTTGGTTTTATGATAAATTAAATTTTGGGCCAAAGTTACCCACTAGGGCCAAAGTAATCCGGCTTTACGGTAACACATTCTGTAAAAATGTACTAGTATTTTAATTCCGAACAACTAGTCCCCTTCATAAGCCTGGCACCCTAGTGAAAAGGGGTATAAATCGAAATTTGCCACTTTACAGGAGAGCCAAAAAACGATTGGCGAAATTATTCAAAATTACTGTGCCGAAATGGCTAAAGAATTAGAATAACTTTAAATGTACTTTGAGTAAATACAACGCGCTCTCTCACATGCCGTCATTGGTTTATGGCTAAAATCAATAGTTTAAAAAAGAATTGACTTGTACCCGCTGAAATAAATGCTATTTAGAAATATAACCTACCTACGAAGCTGGAGGTTCCGGGTTCGAATCCCGGCGAGGGCATTATTTGTGTATTTATTTATCACAAATATTTGTTCCTTGGTCATAGCTGTCTATGTATTTAAGTATCTATATGTATCTATCTATTATATATATCGTCGCCTGGTACCCACATCACAAGCCTTAATTGAGCTTACCGTGGGACTAGGTCGATTTGTGTAAGATGTCCCAAGATATTATTATTATTATATTATTATTATAACCAAATTAGTACCCCTTTTCACATATATTGGACATTAGTGAAAACGGGTATACATTAAACTAATTTTCTAATAACTCTTTTTGAGATGTACTTCTACGAAAAAAAATTAGCTAAGTTTGTTTGCGAAATTAATTTTAATGGCATAGCATGTACGTATACAATATAATCCCAAAAAAACCGACCTATACCATTGTGCACAAAATGTTAGTAACGTGTACAAGGAAATAACAAGATTTATATTAATCACTATATTCAATTGTATCCAAATTCTATGAAATAAGTTACAATAAAAATATTTCTTTTTTCCATTTATTATGAGAAATTATTTCCTTGAATTAAAAAAATATTACTTCTTTTCTACAGCCAAAACACAACGCATCATAAAATGAAATGTTTTTAAATTTAATAATACCAAAAAATACCATAATGTAGCATTTATTTTATTCATTATTAGTAATCATAGTACAAATAGTCCTACTGTCCGAATTATAACTTTATGCCTTGGATGTCGTGCGCGCAGCTAGGTAGGTACGTTCCGTAACGCCTGAATGGCAATTTTGTATCTTATCGAGTCCCCTAAAATAACATTCTATTGAAAATCGATATTTTATTTAAAAAAACTATTGTCTATAGCCTATCGTAATGGACATTACGATACAACTGTGAAAAAAAATAAGTTCGAAATAAGCATAAATAAAGCAAAGCACGACCGAAGGGAGTGTTTTAAATCGACACGATTTACGAATTTAATTTTTGCATGTGTTTCGTACGACATTTTTCAGTACAGATGGCCTTCCGAAGTTTTCAACCAGGCAAGATATAAACGACTCCTCGCACTAGTGTGTAAAGAAGTTATTTCAGTTGTTTGGAATAAAAATAGTGACGTTGCATTGCAGTACTCTGTATGGAATCTTAATAAACAAACTTTAATCGACGAGTATAAAAAGCCTGTCACTATTATGTTCTATCGATTACAATTCTTATAAAAGTGGTATAGGTAAATATAGGTACGATCAACTTGAATTATAGTGTTAATTATACATTAACTTTGTTAATTTCGTTAGTAGACAATTTAAAAAAATATTGTGATAATATTGTTTTCATTATGTTAGCATTCGTAAAAAGTGGCCAGGCATGGATTCCGGGTGGCTGTTTTGAAATTGTTCTAATCACATGTTTCTGGAGTAATATAGATATTGCAATAGCCTTAGATAGAACAGCAGCAAATACTCGTACAAGGCTATTATAGCGCGCTTTCTATATTACCTAGATCATTAAGTAAAATTGTTACTACAATTAAAAAAAAAGTATTTGCGTTAGGTCATTTAAAACTGTCAACACAAACTAATATTACTAACATAGGTTTTAACAAATAAGCAGCAGAATTTAACAGCTTGAATTTGAAAAACAATCATACTTTAAGAAAATCATTAACCACTAAGTGAATTAAATTTTAAAAATTAACACTATTTTAAACATTGTGCATACAATATAACGAAACTTAGTGTAAAATGGTACAACTTAGTACAAATCCGTCAATTTACTGGTGTTAAATGTTAAGTAATACTTTTTAATTTAGTGCAAATGGATATAATTCCCGCAAATGGATTGTATTACATGTAAAAAACTGTAATTGTAAGTGATTAAAGTCGACTTGTACCCGTAACAACATAATTTTATTCGGAAATATGGATTTATGTCGAATTGTATCTCAAAAAATGTTTATATTGTTCGTGTAAAGTGATTTAAATACACATGGATCCTCATTATCCGAGTGACTATCAAGAGAATATGAGTAGTTATAGCGTTACACACAACTAAAATCCAAATGCGTAAAACTTAGCTACACTAATACCTTTTGTAACTTTACAACGATATACTTTTTTTGATTGTTAGAATTTATTTCAACTTATACCTGACACTGCATGGTCATTTGTGTTAGTTATACCATTAGACACGACCGTAACTCTGTCAATTTACGTGATATCTTAGATCCTTTTACACCAACAGATGCCATTTTTTATTTGAAATTTTTTGGTATACTTAACTCAATTTGGCCAAAATTCGACTTATACCCCTTTTCACTAGGGTGCCAGAAGCGTCTCCTAACTTAGGAAGCCGCTAAATATTGTCCGTCCCTTTCGATCTTATCAGCATTACTATAAGAACAAAAAAGACAAACAATACTTAGCTTACTAAGTTAGCGTCAGCCTCCGTAGCCTAGTTGGTAGTGACCCTGCCTACGAAGCTGGAGGTTCCGGTTTCCGGATTTATTTATCACAAATATTTGTTCCTTGGTCATGGCTGTCTATGTATTTAAGTATCTATATGTATCTATCATATATATATCGTCACCTAGTACCCACAACACAAGCCTTTGATTGAGCTTACCGTAGGACGCTTATTTGTGTAAAATGTCTCAAGATATTTATTTATTTAGCAGACGTTTAGGTACAAGAGGGTAGGAAGATAGGTGGTACCATCGCACAAGTCAGGATAGGAATAAAAAGTTCACTTCATTATCGACTGCGGTCTCTACACCTCCGTAGACAGTTCATGAATAATGTAACCCAGTAATGGCCGCGATCTACGTAACTTCTCGTTAAATGTCGTTTTTTGTTGGAGTCACAGATCAGTTGATTAGAAGCTTCTTTTTATTTTGGGCTCTTTTTTGTAAAGTTTTTTCTGGTTTCTAATCAGGATAATATGATGGAAATGCAGACAAACGAAATAATATTTTTTGTATGGAAACACATCCCCGCACATCTCTGGTGGAAAGTGTAGAAATGTATCCTAACCCGGTTCGCTAATATTTTATATGTATGAGCCTCACGTTAGTTATAATTCTAGAATCTGTCATTCTTATACATTTATTACTTATCGCCATAGATGTCATATATACCATAGATCAAGCAAACGTATCTACTTAGCGTGTCAAATGAACTCAGTGAAATCCACTGAGTTGTCCGTCTTTAATCGCAGCTTACAGCTATCGGGCGGGCGTCAAATTTTGTAAGTTGAAGTGAACAAAAACATTAATAATGCCTCCTTAAGTAATATTAATTGCAACAACGCAAAAAAATATGAATACTCAAGGGCCTGAGACATATTTAAAATCACAACTTCAGTACAAAATCTGATACGCTCGGCCGCCGCGCCGTAGAAATGAATGAACTTGTTTCTTCTATTCAAATCTAATTCTGTGCTTATCGCTTATCGTATATTTAAGATTTACGGGACTAAGAAAAATCACATACATACATGTTACATTATAATGTCAAACTGGCTCTGTTACTAAGTACTTTACGCGTTAATAATTTTTTCTACTCCTGACCTTTTTTTTGCTAGTTACATAGCTACGCACACTATTGTAAAGATATACATAATTACAACTGTCAAAAGTCTATAGTCTATTCCTCAAAAACGCACTCTCAGCCGGTAACGTAATGTCCCAGCGTTGTTCGGAAAGAGAAGGCACTCGAGGTATATGGGCGTCTCTCCCTGCCAGACGTCGTCACTTTCCGAACAGACTCAAAAACGTACTGCGGTCTGCCACAGACTGCCACATCACACCCATGACGGACGCCATATTGGATTTGTTCCCATCTTCGAGTTTTTACACTGCTACCAACATTAGTACGAGATTATTTATTACAATAATTACAATTATTAACTAAATATTTAGAAAATGTAATAAAAAATAGTTTTTTCCAATTATTTTAATTTGATATATTATGTTTTTGTACCAATAACTAATTTCATATTACGCAAAAGTATTTTTATCACAGGCAAGTAAACACGATTTTAAAAGCAAAGTCATCCATAGACAATGACAGCTGCATTAAAAAAAAAACCTTCCCGCTTTCCGCTAGCAGTTGAAAGTCCTGCCGCGAACTTCAACATTGAGTTTCGATCGTTTGTCTCTGTCACTTGAACAAACTTATTATTAGAGTAACAGAGACGGCTGCTCGACTTTTGCGAATTTCGAAGTTCGTGAACGGCCCCCAGCTCAGTACCTATAGCGCTCGGTTTGATTTGAGTCGATTTACATTAAAGTTTGTGCAGTGCCTAAATTCTATCTAAAATATGAGTTTTTCATCAATCATCATTAATTTCTAATGTTCTGTCTGCTCTTCTTGGGAATGCAGGTAGGGATGAGCTATCATTATTATATTAGTTATACAAACTGTGTGCTTATTGGTGACAACTGGAATACGTGTGTGGCGCTCAGTAATATAGGATATTTTATGAGTTCTGTGTATGCTAGGCCTTTTAGTCGTAGAAAAAGTATAGTATGCAACGTTGTATTACTAGTTCAAAAAATGCTCGCGACGTCTTAAATTGCGATACTCGCCCTTCGGGCTCGTATCGCAACTCACGCCGCTCGCACTTTTTGACCCTTGTAATACCACTATTGCATAAAATACTATATTCGCAGTCTGTGAATAATCCACGTAGGAAATACTCGAATAGCTCTAATATTTGGCATTGTCTTGCATTTTTAATAGACGAGAAAATATCTGATTATGAACTGAAAAAGATTCCGTTTATCTCAGAGCGAGATATTTTACTACGAGTATTTAAATATTACGCCTTCCGGTTGACTGAAGACCTGGTGAAGGTCGCAGGAGTCCGCTGGATGAGGCTGGCACAGGACCGGTCATTGTGGCCATCTTTAAGGGAGGCCTATATTCAACAGTGGATGTCTTTCGGCTGACATGATGATGATGATAATGATTTAAATATTGCGCCTTCCGGTGGACTGATGACCTGGTGGAAGTCGCAGGTGTCCGCTGGATACGGGTAGCACGGAACCGGTTATTGTGGCATTCTTTGGGGGAGGCCTATGTTCAGCAGT
>JALPQI010025579.1:0-21388 GCA_025490895.1 Thaumatotibia leucotreta
AGTAGCGTTGTCTAAAACATACAAATCTAATTTTTTTTTTACACTGCCGTAGCTTACGTCCACCTTTAAATACCCACCGGTCTCTACTCCAGACCCATTATAAAACGTGAGATTTAAGCGACACGGGTGTAAGGTCAAGTCACTAAAATAACGCCTATACGTGTCACGACTAATACACGATAGTGCGGCTCCCGTGTCCGCTTCCATTTGTAAAAATCTATCATGTACAAAAATTGACATACACACCGGTTTATAGTTTGCTAGAGACATCTGGTACATAGGTTCTTCGTAAACACCATCACCATCACTATCGGTAGCAGTCTCGCCCGACTGCTCCGCGGCCGGGTCCCGGCTGCCCCCCTGCAGCCAGTAGGCCGGCGCCCGCCTGCGCCCGCGCGCGCCGCGCCGCCCGCGGCCGCCGCGCCCGCGCCGTTCGCCGCCGCTCACGCTCGACCCGCGTGATGCATGACCCGTCTCCTCCGCTGTTCCAAACCGTCGTCTCTGATTCGGCTCTTGGCTCGTCATATGAATTTCGGGACACATCCTGCGCAGGTGACCGATCCTCTTACACAGGCTGCAATCGAAGCTTCGATACTTGCAGTTTTCTGTTTTATGCTGATTATCACCACAAGCCATACATTTAGCCGTTACGTACATCTTGTTTACTTCAATAGGGGTGCTAAGTTTCTGATCCACCGCACTGGCGTCACGTTCGGCCGCCTCTAACGTACACGCTAATTTTACCGCCTTGCTGTAAGACAGGTTATCGTCCTCCGCGAATAATCGTTGTCGCGTATTTTCACTTTTTATGCCGCACACTAATTGATCACGTAAATTTTCTTCTAGGGTTGTTTTAAAATCGCAATTCCTGGACAACTTTTTAAGCTCCGCCACGTAATCCGCTATTAACTCCCCCTCCATTTGCCGACGTTGCCGGAACTTATAGCGTTCGGCTAAAATGGACGGTTTTGGCTGTAGATGTTTTTGCAGCAGATCGATGGCGGCCTCGTAGGTTAACTCGGAAGGCTTCTTCGGGCTTGCCAGAGTTGACAATAACTCGTACGCCTCCTCTCCCATGACCGCTATCAACGTGGCTAACTTAACGGTTGCATCCACCTTGTTCGCAACAAAGTACATTTCCACCCGCTCACAGTAGGCTGTCCAATTACCACTTTTCATATCAAATTCACGTAATTTACCCACAGACATGTTTCTTATTAAGTTTGAACCAAAATTAAACAGTTTTTGTAACTAATTTTCACCTCGTTCGCCACTAGCAAATAAAAGACGTATCAACTTAGCACCGTGTATTCAGAGACAAAAGATCTGTAACTACCCACATATGGGTTATTGTTTGGATACCCTAAATATACAACAGACACCAAGGTTAATATCTAAAACGACACACAATAAATACTTCAAAATACTTTATTTTATTATTTTTCCAAAAAAACTATAACGTTTCTGGCAAGTTCCTAAAATTTGAGTGAGTTATTCACTAGCTTTGCTCGCTCACTGCAGTAATTTTACTTCTGGGCTAATTATATCTTACAGTCCTTATAATTAAGGATATTATGGATTATGATTGTTATACGTTATCTATATTATACAAAATGAAGTTATTACATTTAAGTATTATATAAATTGACCATCATTCCTAACAAAAATATAAATTTTGTTGTTATACCTCGTGACAAGCACCCATTCCTTACAAAGTTGAGTTTACGATTGTCATAAAAATAGGTGAGTTTGTAAGCTTTTCATGCTGGACATAGTCTGTACTTAGTTCTCATTCATTTGAAATAAATTGACCACAAGAAACGCATACTTACCTAGTACAAAGAGGAAATTATTTATTTCATTGTTACTGACAAGATCAATATCAATCACAATGGTCATTCAAAATTCATTCCAATAATATTTTGCTATCGTCAAAATATTAATATGCTTAGCATCAATAAATATTCGATGTCATATAAAACAAAGAAAAAACGACCAAGGTCACCAACGTCCGAGGTGGCGATCAAACCCACGTGCTCAGCTTTCGCGGCTGATGCCTGCATTCTTCAACAAATATTACGAACAATTTAATTTAAGTTCACAAATACAGGTGAATTTTATTCACCGACCAAATTTTAGTGGATTAATTCTGAGGTCGTATGGATGAACTTTTACCATCCGATTCCAGAAAAAAATCTGGCATTCCATAGATACATTTCCGCCTTATGGAACAACAAAAAAAATTGTATTTAAAAGGAAGATAGTCGCTTAAAAGCATGACGTGTCCGATCTTACAGCCTGGCAAAAAAGAGTAGACATTAAAAAGTGGCAAGATTGTAGTATCGTCCCGTTTTCTCACGCATATTGATTTGAAAGGGATGACACTACGATGTTGTTACTTTTTAATTTCTACTCTTTTTGGCCAAGGTGTACAGAAAACAGGAATGAATATTTATGAACAGCTAAACAAATTCATGAGATGTCAAAAATACGCTCGAAGCATTCTAAGTTCCAGTATTAGCTACATTTCGAACATTTTTTGCTGCAAAGCCCACGGGGATTCCTGACAATATTTCCTGTTGTAAGAATAGACATTCCACAAACTTATTCTTACAGCTAGTGTGCTAGTCTTACGTATGAAACCTTGTATTTAGTAAAGCTTTATTCGGCTGTAAATGGAAAGTGGTTGACGTTTCGGATGAGGTCCGGGAGTAATCGTACTCAAGGGGTCTGACTTGCCCGTCGTATGATGTGCCAATAAGAGTTTGCGGGTTTTATAAGTTGGCGTTATGAAATGCTTGGGGATCATACGTGTAATTTGTTTAGTTTTCAACAGATATGCTGAGAGGATACTCGAGCAGCTCTGCAGTTCTGAAAAAGTTAGTACCTACATTGGGATCACGACTTTTATATTGATGAAAATTGGTAGGATGGCAGAGTCAATGATGTTGAGCTGGATCCAGCACATTTCCCAAAATGTTTTTATGAAACTTTCTTTTTTTGCTACCAATAATGTATAGGAATCTGGTGATAAAAAGGGAAAATGCCATACAAAATTAAACAATAAAAAAAAGGAAGTCACTCTCTCTGTATTAAAAAGGAAGGTAGGTTCTCACTTAAAAACATGACGTGTTCCCCCGTAGTCAGCCTCCGTAGCCTATTTGGTAGTGTCCCTGCCTACGAAGCTGGAGGTTCCGGGTTCGAATCCCGGCGAGGGCCTTATTTGTGTATTTATTTATCACAAATACTTGTTCCTTGGTCATGGCTGTCTATGTATTTAAGTATCTATAATATATGTATCTATCTATTATATATACTTGTATCGTCGCCTGGTACCCACATCACAAGCCTTAATTGAGCTTACCGTGGGACTAGGTCGATTTGTGTAAGATGTCCCAAGATATTTATTTATTTAAAATTCCTGGGAAATTTTGGGAAATGTAGTGGATCTAGCTCAGCATCATGAACTCTTCCAGCCTACCATTTTATTTCAAAAACGAAGACGTGATTTAAATGAACAACTTTTTGAGAATTGTTCAATCATTAGAAAATTGGATAACGATTTGTACTTCTATTACCTACTTACAATAAACCGGCCACGTGCATGTCGGGCCGTGCTCAGTGTAGGGTTCCATAGTTATTAAGAACGGTTGGGCCGATAACGTTCGAAATAGTTTTATTTATAAGTATGATTTTTTTCATATTTTTAGACCTACGGAACAAAAGTTAGAAGGGGGGGACACATTTTTTTTCTGAAGCGATTATCTCCAGAAATACTAACTTTAGAAAAAAAAAACTTTCTTGAATGACCCGTAATCTTTATAAAGACTTATTTAATGATACCCCACACTATAGGATTACATCAAATAAAAAAAAAAACATCTCCACTTCACCAGTTGGGGAGGTACCCGAAAAAAAAAATTGTTTATAGTTTTTATTGTACCACTTTGTTGGCATGATTAATATGTATACCTGTACCAAATTGCTGATTTCTAGTATTAACAGCCACTGAGCTATGCTGCGGACAGACGGACAGATGGACATGGCGAAACTATAAGGGGTTCCGTTTTTGCCATTTTGACTACGGAACCCTAAAAAAGGCGATATTTACCGTGCCATTTTTATAAATGAGTCTACAATTTACATTTAAAGCCAGAAATTATAAAATGTTAACCCAACACTTTCATACAAACCCCGTGTTTGTTTTTAACAACGGCGAAAAAAGTATTTTGCTAGTTTTATATGTAGGTATTATATGCTCCGCTAATAATTGGCGTGCTTTTATTAACTCGATAAAAGGCAATATGTTTTCCGTTATTATTTTAGTTTTACTATTAACTTACCTAGTGAACCAAAATAAATAAGCAACTTAAAAAAACAAATATCCAGCCAATTATTCCGGTCCGTTTCATGTCAAACAAAGTTATTCAGGCAAGCGTATATTTTGGCCGGAAAACTATAAGCCAAATTCCAAAATATAAACTTTTCAAAGCCCGCAGGAGCATATTTTCCTCCACGTGTAAATGTCATGTTAACTTGGAATACGAAAATAAAGATACTTATTTATTCATAAACCTACTCATCCGAAACTACAAAGAAAAGTCTAAAAATATATTTGATAGAGAACGGTCCATGACGAAATAAATTATATCAAATTGAACTTGTGGGCGTTTTCTTTCGTCCAGTGGGAGTATGGTGGTTATCAATTTGGAATGGACATGACATTGTCACTTTTCAACGCCACGCGATCGAAAGAGATCCACCCACGACATTTCCGATATACCTACGTTTAGTTGAGCAAACTGAACTTGGTTGAATTGTATCAGATCATCTCATAATATTTATTTATATTTTATAATATGGGCTATGGTTATTTACCTCCTAAATAATGCATCCATACGCATGGGCTAAGGAAAGGCCATTGTCCAGCAGTATAATGATAAAGGCTGATGATGTGTCATATTATGTGATGATATTTGATAAATGCCGCGTAAGACCGTGTGAAGGCGGTAGTAAGAATACATTTGTCACCACAACGACTCTTTCTGTGTGTGCCGCAAGAGTCAACTAACGGATTTAATTGTTACCACCTCAACTCTTCCCACAGATATTGCAAGAGTTGACTAAGGGATTGAAGTGTCACTGACCATTCATTTACTGACGATTGAGCAGTATCGTGAATCACAGTGGACTGCGATCGCCAACTCTCTTGCCCAGCGTGGCGGTTATAGACATTTACCTCCTAATGTTATAGTGTTAAGACTATGCTTGTTCTAATAGTATGTATAGTTTGTATTAGCGCCACATAGTCCACGTATTGGGTTTCATTGAAAATCAGCGTCGCGAAATGTGCCCTGTGGCTCATTTCGTGATACCAAAGCTGAGTGCAGCCCATTTAGCGCAATCTGTTTTTATATGTGTTGTTATTTATAGTTATTATAAGTTGTATTGTGCTAATAAAGTAAATTTTCTTTGAACGTATTGCGAAAACACAAATCGAATTATTTACTAAGTAAATATTTTGATTTGTACTTTTTATTTTTCCCCAGTAGTCACACTACTTAATACTATATAATTTATAAATATTAGATGTCATATACCAAAGAAAAACGACCAAGATCACCTAATATCCGAGGTGGGTAATGTCCTCACCTTGGACATTAGGTGATCTTAGTCGTTTTTCTTTGGTATATGACATCTAATATCTATAATTTAAATTTTCTTTCTTTCTTCTTCTAATGCATCCATACGCATAGGCTAAGGCGAAGTCGTTGTTCAGCACTGAACTGATCTACGCTGATGATGTGTCTGTGATATTTGATAAGAGGAACAACTTACAACACATTACTTAATGTGCGTATCGAATACTCGGAATAGCGTATATTCCAAAAGCCATCAAGCTTCAGCAATCGCACTCCGTGACGTCACGGTGCGTGACGTGATTGATGACGTTGCATGATTGACTGTTTGTTGAACAGGCAACGTATAGGAGTGCGGTTATATGTACGGAGTCTGGTTCTAGGAAACTTTACTTAAAATAGGACTAAATATAAGGCTTTGAAATTATACAAGAAATTAATCGATAAATTTTATCATTTCATGAATTTTGGAGTTCTATCCATATTATTGCGAACATAACGCCTATGTGTTTGATCTCCACTCATAAAAAAAATATGTAACACATTGTTATAAAAATGGGAAAAGATACCGAAACAGGCAATACTTGTCTCAAATCGTATATGAAGAAAATTAGTTATGAGCCTTTTTTGGAGGTGGAAACAGGTAACTACGAAATCATGTTTTGCCAATTTTACATAGGTATTAAATGGCGAGGCTGCAGTTGTCTCTTTCTTAGGTGTATCGGAATTCATAGGCCGTTCTCAGTGAGAGCAAAGTTTTTTGAAATTCCTATTGTTCCAAAAGATTGCAGATTTCATATCCTCTTAAATGCTTTGTATGTAATGACTGTAATTAAAAAAACAGTAATACTTTGTATACTGGTTACAATTTCAGGACACTAAAGTATTAATGAAATTTTATTTTATGGAAACTTATGGGTTGATCAGAGATAAAATGAATCAATCAAGTATTTTTGTACGTATTAGCGATGATATAACGCAAGAATGGAAGAGGCGAATGGTGAAACAAAACAGATTTTAATGGTACGATAGCGAAACAAAGGATAAAAGAGTAAAAAATGCCAGTTCATATTGTTTTTGGTGCAAAACAAATATTTGGAAAGGTTTCGAGATTTATACAATTTTGATATATTTTTGTACGCAAAGCAAATGAAAAGGTAACGTATTTAACTTCTCACGGTTATACTCGGATCTATTTAGCGGAGTTTAATAATTCCAATCCATTAAGACTCGAGTGCTCTCAACTATAATAGCTATAGAACTTATAAAAATAAACCGGCCAAATATATATTGGGTCATGTTCAGTGTAGGGTTCCGTAGTCATTCAAAACTTCAACTTATTTCTCCAAGATCCCATCAACAGGACACGATTTCGTGCCAACGGGACCATCTCAGGGTTATACCGTTCGATAAAAAAAAATCGCTCCAGCATTCTCGGAGATATCGAGTACCTAAGTACAAAAAAATAAGTTGAATTGCGAACCTCTTCCTTTTTCAAAGTCTGCAATAAATGTAATAAGTACTATTTAGGGTCATTATTTGGGCGTTTGTTCCTAGTAACTTTCGTGGTCACACTTTTAGCGATAACGGCTGATTATTTTACCTTCGTGTCTGGTTATCTTGTAAATGTACGGGACATCTACCCAAATAACCGAAATTCACTATAAAGCCTATAGCCAACTCTTAGAAAATGATGGTTGTAACGCTCGAATAATGACCCACTAATGACCCTGATAGATTAAGTTCGCTAAAAGATCAAAACGATGATTATTAATCGTCAGCCTCCGTAGCCTAGTTGGTAGTGACCCTGCCTACGAAGCCGGAGATTTTGGGTTCGAATCCCGGCGAGGGCATTATTTGTGTATTTATTAATCACAAATATTTGTTCCTTGGTCATGGCTGCCCATGTATTTAAGTATCTATTTTATATATTGTCGCTTGATACCCACAACACAAGCCTTAATCGTGCTTTCCGTGGGACTAGGTCGATTTGTGTAAGATCTCCCAAGATATTTATTTACGATGAAAGTGTCCCTGACCATTATTTGATAAAAGATTGATGATGGGCAGCAGCATCATCATAGTGAACCCATTACTGCGATCGCCAATCCGCTTGCCCAACGTGGCGATTATGGGCATTTACCTCCTGCGTTTATACGCATAATTAATAGGAGAGGCCTACGTCATTACACGTACATATTAGCGATTCTTCTTATACTAACTGTAACTTTTATGTAACCCATTAACTACCTGTTAAATTCATTCTCCGTCACCAATTACTTAGCCTCGCGGGAGTCGGTAATCCTCAAGCAAGTGAGTGATTATTCCTTTGTGGGTATAACCTATTATATAGTAGTGATTTAGCGACTTACACGTAGTGATGGGGCGGTACTGATTATCAGGGACCGGATACCGGTATTTTTTCCATAAAAAACACGGTTCTTTTTTCTTTTGTTTTCGTTCTTTGGTAAATAAATTTGGTAAATAGTGGAGTCATTTAAAAATACGATATTGTAAATAACATTAAAATATTGAGTAGTACATAAATAGGCGTAAAGGGGCCAATCAACTTTTCGATCGACATATTTTCTGTTTCCTGCGTTACTTTTCATGAACTTACAAATGTATGCGAATTAATACTATAGGTACACATATTTACAATGAAAAACCTAAAATGTATTGACGTGACGACAAAAAAGTGTCGTTCGATAAGTTCATTGGCCCATAGACGGGTCATTGTCAGATTTACGTTATCGTCTTTTCGGTGGACATACCTAAAATGCTGACTGCTTTCCATCAGGCGGGCCGTATGCTTGTTTGCAACAGACGTGGTATAAAAAAAAAGTTTTCCTGTACTAATTTTGGGATAAAACAATAAGTAGACGGTAAAACTAGGTTCCCCGGTCTATAGCCCTATGTAATCAAATCGTAACATAGATTTATAAAAGCTGTTAACTTTTGACCACCCAGTGGACAACTTTTGTTTTTCGGACTGACCTGACCCCTGACCCAGATGCATTAGGAGGTCGCCATGCTGGTCAAGCGAGTGTGTCCACTATGATCGCAGTAGCGTGTCCACTATGATGATGCTGCTGCTCATTATGAAGCTTCTACAAAGGAATATTCATTAACACTTTAATCCCTCAGTCTACTCTTACGACACCCACGATAGGGGATGTTGAAATAGTACATTATTCATCAAGGGAGGTAAGTACGGAATCACGAGATTGTTAGAAACCCGATGTAGTAGGCGGAGGGCACTTAATGACTCGAGTTGGTATTCCGCTTACCGACCGTGATGCATACAATGTTTTTCATCACACTTGCGGACACAAAAATAAGTTTTAAGACAAAACATTATTCTATGACGTACAGACATTTTTTCTATTACTCTCTAGGGAATTTCACTTTTATATTACTCATAATTCATAATTCATATTACTCCCGCTACGCATGCAAGCAATGGCGCGCTTAGACAGCAAGTGTGATGAAAAATGTATTTACTTTTGGTTATTTCGATGCCATAATGTTATCTCTAAAGTTACGAGTATAACTAGGAATAGAACAATATTCCCGGTAATACTTTACCCGGGAAAGACATACTTTTCACATCCCTACCGACGGAGGATTACCTCACTCAATTATTGATAGCTCTACTGCTGGCTCGGGAGCAGTTTTACTATTTGACTGGATATAATAAATAGTGTTTAATATATCCTTGGGGAAATTATAGTTAATTATCCGAATGATGTGAATTATACAGTGTTTTCCAACTCCGCTCTGCCGGGCAAATATGGAGAGGTCAATTATGTATAATTTATTTCAGTGTTTCACTCTGAAGTCCGAATTGTTGATACGATAATCGTATATATTTAATTGTAGTTATTAAAATAAATCCAAATATTATCACCTGCCGCGTTGAGAAATAAGAAAAATCTAATCGCGCATAATGTTTAGAAACACAGATTAACTTAGTCCCAAAGTAAGCAACGCATTTACCTATATCTAGGTGAGAATGTGTATACTAAGGATATTCGAAGAAATCTATCGACATGAATTCGGCTCAATCCATTTATGAAAACCTTTATTATCACGCAATAAGAGCGAAAATGAAACAAATAAAATAAATACGGTGCAAATAGGTTTAGGGAGATCCTTCTACTAGCCGTCTTGGGGAGGCCGCCATATTGGATTTCTAATGACGTTTCCTAACTAGTCATGTATTGTCATTAGAACTGAGAGCGTGTGCTAAATTTCATCGTAATCGAAGACCGGGAAGTGGATCAAATTAAGATTCCAAAATTTTCTTACATACATACATAGTTAGTTACGACTCTTAGAATTAAAGCTAATAAAAGCGGGTTAAATTTGAATGCTAAAACTTGGCGGCAAAGTTTGTTCAACTCTCGTGCCTTGAGACCTCCGCAATGCTCGCGATTCCAGTTTTTGAACCACTCGCTACGCTCGTGGCTCAATTTTGGAAACTTTCGCTAGCTCAGGTCTCAATATTGGCACGACAGTTAAACAACAACTTTGCCCCCTTGTATAATAAATAACTATTTTAGTAAAGATGGTGCCTTTTTTACGCGCTAGCCTGAGAAGTGGCTCATTATACGTCAAGTCCAAAACTTCGAAGGGCCATCTGTACTAAAAACGTCGTACTAGACACGTGCAAAAAGGAAATTCGTGATTCGTGTCGATTTAAAACACTCCCCTTCGGTCGTGATTGAGAGCGTCGCCACTCCTTTCGCATATCATGTTTTTCGCACTTGTTTCGTAATGTACTATTATAATCCGTTGCGTAACGTCCAAGATTTAAGAATACATAGAGACAAACAGACAGCGGCAGTGCCTTTCTTTTAAAACTAAGTAGTGATCAATAAAATGGCGTTGCGATTCTTTACAATTTTAAATTAAGGTGATAGACCCATAGCTTAATTGCGCGTACTACAAAGATATTCAGTGATAGTTTATAGTCTTTTAGCCAAGTTACCAGGAAACTTTATTACTTACGTCTCATTAAACTCGTCAGCGTCGTCTCTTAAGTTACATTGTTTCAAGCAGTAAAACTACCTTCACTAGTTTCACTACGCTCAAGACATTACAACCAATTGTTACCGAATAACTTATAAGTGATAATTAAATAATCCGCAACACGCTTCGTCATCAAATAAAAATTATTGTAAAAACAAGAAAAAACCCATCAAACATATTTCCTACGCATGGTAAGCACCTAGCACAAAGGTTCCAAAAATACTTGCTGCATTGCCGCGCAGGACTGTCAAAGATATACGTTGGACCAGGGTACGAACTAGATCTGACGATCGCAAGATGCTCCCCATAGCGGAAGAGAGGGCAAAGTCGCAGGGGAGTTTATGAGTCGTGAACATTTAATTGTTAGTTGTTAAAAGAGTTAGAAAAACGTATTACGAGTACACGACTCATGTTTCACCCTGTATTGTAAGGTGATGCCGAGGCCTTTGCCTAGCAGTGGACTGAGAGAAGCTGACGATGGGAAAAATAAATTAAAGTTTGTTGTTGTTTTTTTGATATCTGTTGCGTTTCACATGTCGCTTAAATTGGCAATCTTAACCATTTCAATGAGCCTTAACAAAATTGTGGGAATGAAGATTACAATACATTTATTCAGCTTTATTACAGTAAATTACATTTGCCGATGTAATTATCAGTTCATAATTGAACTTAAATCGAGCTTCACATTTATTTTAACTCTTTAGCGAGAAATCGTCTCTGCGATAAATGAAAGCACCTCGCATCAAGGGAGGCACATATAACTCACGTGTCATCATTTTCTCAACTTACTCTACTCTGAAGGCTCTCAATATTTTAATTTTACTCCCGCAAACCGCATTACATTTCGCATTGCAATTAAAGTAGTTAAATATTTAAAAGTGGAACAAAAGGAGGTAATTAAAGGAGAGATTGCAGCAAGTTTGAGCTCAAAATGAGGCTGTTAGTTTTTTGCTCCGTTTTAATGAGGAACAGGGTAATTAGTAGCTTATTTGCGTTTTAAATTAATTAGTTACAAATTAAGTTGAGTGTTACACGGTTTTGAAGATGAATATTAATCTTTACAAATTTGTACAGTACACGTCAAAAATATCGTTATGGCGGGTGTGAAAAATAAAACGTACACAACTTTATTACCTTGACATTAAGGTCGTGACGTGACAATATGTTCTCATGGCTGAAAAGTCTCTTAAAATAAAAATAATTAACAACCTTATTGACAACTTCCGTAGCCTAGTCGGTAATGACCCTGCCTGCGAAGCTGGAGGTTCCGGGTTCGAATCCCGGCGAGGGCATTATTTGTGTATTTATCACAAATATTTGTTCCTTGGTCATGGCCGTCTATGTATTTAAGTATCTGTATGTATTTATCTATTATATAATTATATCGTCGTCTGATACCCACTTCACAAGGCTTAATTGAGCTTACCGTGGAACTAGGTCGATTTGTGTAAGATGTCCCAGATATTTATTTATTATTTATTCTTATTCATAAACGACTCTTAACCTAGCAAGCTGCTAAGTATCGTTTGTCCGTTTCGGTCTTAAAGACATAATTATATTATTGATAAGTCCGAAAGGTTCAAATAATACTTAGCGACTTTGATTTTACATTGATTTATGTGGATGTCTTATGTTATTGCTAAGCTTTAGATTTAATAATATTTTTGTTCAGGCCAGGTGTATTTTCCGTTGTGTTTTTGTAATTTTTATACTATATTAAAATAAAAATAGTTTCGGGCTACAAAATTATTACAATATTAATTATCTTTGCCTGCTTGTCGAATTTACATAATTATCGTCGTCAGAATAGAAAGGAATAGTTAAAATATAAATATCATAAAAAACTACGCTAGCCCTATAAAATCTATTTATTTTGACGACAAAAGGGTCTGAATCGCGTTTAATATTATCCTAACGTTTCGGACATGACGCATGACTCCTATAGTCGCAGGCAGACATTGAGTAATCATGAAAATTTAAATCAATAAACCTTACTATAAAATCTTTACTCATAACTTAATGAATACTTACGACATACTAACAAAGCTACAATGTTTACGTTTCATACAATTTTCAGGGGTTAATTTCATAGCGTAATACATTTCAGAGGGTGCCCCCAAGGCTTTCCCTTCGCAGCCATGGTATTTGTTTAATCAACATGAAATATGAGAGTCCGAGCAGATGAGAAGCGTTTCCTTTTGGCTATGGGTTTACATTTGTTTTGAACGAATGATTTTAGTCTTTATTTTATACAATTTCAATTAGTAGTAGTTGTTATATTATATAGTATTATTTATTATTTCTTTATTGATATCCGATTCCGTTTGGTCATATAGTGTGTTGTGAATTAGGTAAATTAGTCCTAGAACTTAATTCAGAGCTGTTTGGCTAGCAACGTTACAGAGCCATATAGTCAAATAAATTTCAGGTAAAAGCCTTCAGTATCAACATAATAAAGATAGATGGTATTAAAAATCATTTCTTAAATACTCAATGACTAATCGAAAGGTTATTTGGTAATACATATGTCCAAATTGCCAAATTACCAAATTACCTCTTTTAGCTGCAATATACCTTAGGTATATAGTTGCAGATCCTTAGAGCTGTTCTTTTGTCCGTACCTATCAAATTTCAAGTTACTCCATCTATTTACTAAAAGTAGGTCAAATCTTACTTACAATATTTGACCTAAATATTAATGGTGGCAACAATCAAATGGTCAGCGCTTTTAGGGCAGATGTTCGAGGAAATGGACTTTCCAGAAATATACTTAATTTTTAGGATAGATACGTAAACGTGCATTTAGACAAAACGAGCATTCGTTTGGTCTAAACGGACCTTTAAGAATAGGTATATGTAACAAATAATGATCCAAATAAACCGACGGACAAAATAATTTGAAAGTTTATTAGACTACAAAGCACTAAAATATAAAAAGAAAACAAATTACATGTTATGACTTATGACGTCTATACGAGTAATACAGGTATAATTATATTTGAAGTATTATTACATGTTTAAATTTAACAAAATATAAAACAACAAAATTGACGGTGTAACAGCAACTGTTACACCGTCAATCCAATATCCAAAGAGAAGCAATAAAACACCATAACAGAATTATGCCAGACCTTCGAAAATACAAACATTTTGCGGAGTTAATCCGTCGAAAAGGAATTACGGCAACAATCTAAATCACTGTCTCAATGATAATCAATCCGACGGGCAACTTCTCAAAAGGCCTCCTTATTCAGCTGCAAAATCTTGAGTAGGACGCGGGCACATTGGTTGGCTTCGAACGTGTTTTGGTTTCATAATAAAGACATTTATTCCTCAATTTGTTGTGGTTCTAGCAAAGGTTCTAGCCTTTTCACCAGCCGGAAAGGATTGATACATGTAAGAAAACACTGTCGTGCTTTTAAAAGCATGTTTTAAATATATTTTGAAATAAAAATAAGAAAAAATATGTGTTTCTAATTAACTAGGCCACTTTGTTTTTGTGGAACAACTCAAATTGTTTTAACTAAATATATTTTTGAATCGTGTTTTTTAAACAGTAACACTGCTATGTATAGGTTTAAAGATATTTATTCTCAAAAAAGACATACAAGTCACTTGCATGAGAACAGCGTATAATAATATAATATATATTTATTCGTGGCACACTTAATTACAACGAAATAAAACAAAACATCCAAAAAGAAGCAATAAAACACTGAAATTATAGTGAAATAATAATTTTATAACGATAGAAAACTTAAAATCGTTCGATAGGAGCACGTTCGTATTATGTATATAAGTTTAAACATTAGATGTCATAATATACCAAAGAAAAAACTAAGGACCTGGGTTCAAATCCCACCTCCGGCGTTGGAAAACTTCGGTATTTTTTCTGTGGTATATCATCATCTCAACATCAGCCTATCTCAGTCCACTGCTGGACGTAGGCCTCTCCTATTAACTATGCGTATAGAGGCATTAGGAGGTAAGCGGGTTGGCGACCGTAGTTTTGTATCCCCTATGATGACGCTGCTGCCCATCGTCAATCAAATCAAAGGATGGTTAGTGACACTTCAATCCCTTAGTCGACTCTTACGACTCCCGCGGGAAGACTGGGGATGGTGACAAATGTATTCTTGCTGCTATTGCTAATATTTAGGCAATGGTTGTAGCTGATCAGACAAGAATCACAATAAAAAAAACCACCTTTGACAAAGCGGAAGTTTCCATTCCACAGAAAGAGACTCGTATGTAATATGAATTGTAAATTATTGTACACTAGACCTTTACCTTCTTATTCGTGAACGTCGCCCAACACAGGAAGCTGATCTTTTAGGGTTCCGTAGTAAACTAGGAAACGTTATAGTCTCACCATGTCCGTGTGTCTGTCTGTCCGTGGCTGTTCGCTCATAGCTCAGTGGTCCATCATTCACATTTCATTTTTATCCAAAGTCCATATTTTTAGAGATTAACCGCACGAGAAGTATAAAAATGTCTCCCTCCCCCTATAACTTTTGATCCTTGAGTCCAAAAAATATGACAAAAAATTGAACTTATAGAATATTTTAAAATAAAACTATTTCAAACTTAATCCGCCCAGTCGTTTTTTAATAACTACGGAAAACTACACTGAGCATGGCCCGACAAGCACTTGGTTTATTCCCTTTTCGTCTTATCACTATCATCTCTATTCGTCAGAAAGAAACAGACGAAACTTACGAATACATGCTTGCTGAACTAGGATAAGCTTATCAATAAGGGGGATAATAGTGTGCCAATGTGTTAACGCCCTTAGGATTGATATCCAGCCAAACTTGGCTAGAACAATAGCAGTTCTCGAGACGTGCAATTAAGCTGACAAAGGCCTGATTACGCGAATTTAAAACGGCATTGTCTGACTTTCGACAGTTGGCTATGGACTGACGGATCGTTAGAGAAAGTTGCGTGGCATAAAGTTAAAGGTCTCTGTAGACTTTTCGCAATCATCTGTCTTAGTTGGTCCGGACTACATAGGCCGATAATCCATTTGACTTACTAATTGTTGATTGTTTTTCTGTATGTTTATGTTGGCTGACATTGTTATATCTTATAATTTTGATATATTAACTAGATTTAGGGCTGCTTTTTCAATTCCCAGTTAACAGTATACAGCCAGATAACAGCTACCTCTGTCCTTTTCTAACTTATAACCTGAGAAAAGAATAGTGATACATTTAACTAACATTTATCTGGGTATTGAAAAATCAGCCCTTAATCGTTACTTTTATAAATTATTGTACTGAAATGGTTTTGTTTAAATTTCAGTTCTGTATTTATTTTAACGTGATTACAAGAATGAAGGTGTTTCGCGATACCTGTCTAAGACGTAAAATGCTGTGGCAAGTCAGCCATATTTTTTTCGTTTTTTTTTCTGACGAACGGTATAAGTACACTACGGAATAGGTAATAAATGCTACATGCTAGACAGAAAAAGTCTGGAGTGCCGCCACGGTAATCTTCTTGAAGATACAAATGGCAATAGTGTATTGTTAGTAACACGTTAAATTGTGAAATAATACACCACAAAGATCTGTCAAAACACAATTTAATTAAATCCCCACTCATTTCATCAGGAAAGCAATATCTCTTTCCACCATTTGAGCACAAACCCGTATCGGATATAAAAAATCTCATAATAGAAAACGGCGATCAACCGTTATTGTCTCTGCAGGGAAACCCACACTGTTTTATGATTCTTATGCCATGTCACGTAGGGGTCATAATCGCTTGTATGTCAAGGACTAGTATTAAACCAAGAAGGAAATTGTCCAGTAAATTGTTGAACCGAGAATTCGGGTTGAATTACTGAGATGTGTGGTTACTGCGTGTGATACTTCCGTTGTCAAGCAGATTTAATATTATACCTACATTCAAACAATTTGATACACCACACTTGCCGTGTGGTGACGGCAGTAAAGGTGCGGTTAAACTAAAAGAGCATTCGCTGTTCTAACATCCCACTCTACGAAATTCGATCGGTACACAAAACGTGATTGGTTGATTTCTTAAGGTGCGGTTAAACTAAAAGAGCATTCGCTGTTCTAACCTCCCACTCTACGAAATTCGATCGGTACACAAAACGTGATTGGTTGATTTCGTAGAACGGGCGCTAGAACAGCGAATGCACTTTTGGTTTAAACGCACCTTTAGAATACATTTGTCACCACTCCAATTCCTCCTGCGGGTGTCGTAAGAGTCGACTAAGGGATTGAAGTGCCACTGACCATTCTACAAGATTGATGATGGGCAGCAGCGTCATCGTAGTGGACACATTACTGCGATCGTCAATCCGCTTGCCCAGCGTGGCGATTATGGGCATTTACCTCCTAATGCGTCTATACGCATAGTTAATAGGAGAGGCCTACTTCCAGCAGTGGACTAACATAGGCTGATGATGATAATGATGATTCAAACAATTTGATAAACAATGATGGGAAGTACAGTTGCCAGGTTTATACGAAAATTACAAATAAATGAACGGGTTCCAATCCCAATATTTTTGATAAACATTTTGTATGTTTATCACAAATATTGCTCCTTAGTCGTGGTAGTTTTTCATGTATTTAAGTATGTAATTTGTATCTATCTGTTAAATTATATGTATCGTTGCTTAGTACTCGCAACATAAGCCTGAATTGAGCTTACCGTGGCGTGGGTCTATAATAATAAATATAGTCTGTACGTTTAGGTACCTATTTAAATAAACATAAACAAAATCTCCCCCAAAGATTGCCACCATGGCCGGTCCTGTGCCACCCGCATCCAGCGGACTCCTGCGACCTTCACCAGGTCATCAGGCAATCTTTGGGGGAGGCCTATGTTCAGCAGTGGACGTCTTTCGGCTAATATGATTATCTCATAACAAAATCTACCCTATTGAAAACATGACAACTACTCGTACCAAATAAAGTAGTTTAAAGGCTGTGTCACACCGCATGCGTGTGAAGCACGTGCACTTTCGCGTGTGCGGGGCGTGTGCGTGGCGTGTGCGTGGCGTGTGCGTTGTAGCTTCGGAAATATCAAAGTAGATGGCACACTTGCACGTCACGCGCTCATGCACGCCCCGCAAGCGGTGTGCCATCTAATATGACATATTATTTACATACGCTACAACGTAGACGCGCATCCGGTGTGACTTGGTCTTAACGTCTGCTCGGGCAGTGACAGTTCCAGATGGTTTAGTGCTTTTTTTTTGGTTAACCAATAATATAGTTCAATTCAAGAACACGTAGGAATTTAGAATCAAGAAAAATACAGATGTTAATATCAATTTTTTTCCAGTTTAATTCCTTAATGCCATTTTATAAAAGTGAATGTTAAAAACGAGTTTTTTCCGCATTTGGGTGTAAGTCATCTTATAGATTTATGAGTACCTACATAAGTAGACTACTTTACCTATATATACCTACTCGTACGACTCGTAGTTGTCGATTTCTAAGAACGAACCTTTGACAGTTTAAAAATGATAAAATGTTAAGTCTATCGAAAAAATGACGAGTTTCACCCAGAGTTGACAATTTTAATAAGGGTTGCTATAACTGTCAAAAGTTCGTTCTTAGATCTCAGAGGCTACTACGTTTGCTACAAATTGCTACAAATATGGTAATCTTCAGAGAAGCTTGTGAACCGTACATAGATATCGGAAAACGATGATGGAGCCCGATTAGCGCTACAAAGGCGCTATCGGCATCCTTCGTTCCAGGCCGGTGCGTAAATTGCGCTGTGTTGACGGCTCATAATCGCATATCGCATCTTCAATTAGTAGTTATGCGTTTAGTTCTGACAAAGGCATATTAATTGAAATGCTTCTGTGAAGATAATAATATTATATTAATTTGAAAACCAAGACGGTTTAGGGTTCGGTTCTTTCGTAAATAACTTCGTTGCATGTTCCAACCTGTCCGTCTGTCTTTCTGTATATATGTCTATTTACTTCTTTGTCTATCCATATAAACTTCTGTATGTCCACCTTTCCGTCTACTGCTTGTATGTGATAAACATTCAGGAAGAGGTTTTTCTCAAACATGCAATGAAATGTTGTCATTATGTTCGTCATAATAGACTTTAAAGTATGATGTTGCAGGCGGATGACCTCGAGATAATAGTAAAGGATTTTCATACGAATTTAACGGCCTAGGCCGGTAAGTAATATATTTTTTAAACATGGCGTCGGTTTTCATGAACAGGCTAAACAGCTAAATTCTGTTTTTTTTTATTGTCGTATTTTTTATTTCATTGCATATGTTTGAGAAAAGCACTATACTTGCCTCGCCGGGAAAGATGGGCTTACCGGTTGAGTAGGTATGGACGGCCGAACGTAGTGAGGCCGGACAGTGATACGATGCCTCATCTGCAGTCTGCGTGCAGTCTGCCTCGTCTGCAGTAATGTACTATTATCAAAGCGCTGTGAGATGCGTTCGTTCCAGACAGGTTAGTTGTACGTTTGTCATACTACATACTTGTACGTCCGTGCGTTCGCGTCGTGTCCGTTCATCCGTTCATTATTATTGGACTGCCTGTATTTTTGTTCTTATGTCTAGCTAAATTGACAACCATAACAAGTCACTACGACCACGTTACGAGACAACAAAATGTAGTTCCTTAGAATACCTTTTAATATTTAGAATATCGAGATTCAAAAAATGTAAGTTACAAATTAAAACATGTTGTTTAAATTTTGAATTCATTTTGATGACAGTTTTGTTACTGGTGTAACTTATGGTATGTAGCTGTTACAATTCTATGGTTCAACATTCTAAATTATGCATATAGTTTGCAAACATCATCTTAAAGTAAAAGCCGCGCTCACTCCCATCCCTATTTCAGTAGCGTCGTGTTCCAAGCAAGCAGCAAATTTGGTTAGGAAAACGCATAATAATCCACATACGTTTGTCTTATATGAAAAAGGTCATATGTTTCTGTAACTAGTATGAACATGTAACAGTTTTGAATTGAAGGATGTAGTAGAATATGTAAGACAAACTTAATGCATACATTATAAGCTTTCGTGACGTTTGTACATTATTTTGGGATAGAATTGTTTTTGCAACGGAATTTTGGCGAATAAAATATTGGCAAGGAGAGTTGTTCTTTTCTTTTTAATGTTTTAATGAGACAAATAAAAACCTGATTTTGATCATCAAAATATTTGAAAATATTTTTTTTCTCCCATATAGAATTTCTATATGTCAATTTAGTGCTACAGCTGACAGCGATATTAAAAACGTATTTATTTAACCATTGGCTGGATCGTGCATCATTGTGATACTGTTTTTTTTTTTGGCAAGTGTGAGACAAACCATGATCACATTCTGTCGATATAATTTGTAGAAAAAGCTATCTATTATTAGTTCACAACTGGTTTTTAAAACTCTCGCATTTACATAATATTACTACAATTTACTATCTTTTCTATATTTAACAGATGATTTATTATATAATTCATCTGTTAAAGATTATATTCGTCTTGCATATCTTATTTAACATGTCTGACTCTGACAGTCCGCTTTAAAAGGTAAAATTCCTGACATAATGATATTCTGATCCCCAGATTATTCCACGTATTTCGCGGTTCAAGACTTGCAGCTGGCAGCTGCCAACATAACTTTGTTATTTATACTTTTTATCCAGTACCTTTAAATTTAAAGGGTATTTTGAAATTTTAATTTCGCTTGACTGATGCGGTTTTTGATGTTTTAGCCAATCTTTTTTTGTGAATGATGTTAAATTTGTTGAACAAAATTGTTGAAAACCATTCTTGATACACGATAAAAAATTGTATTATCTAGTTAAAAAATATTAGAATATTAAATTCAGTGCAATTGTTTAGAATTTACTATAACCGGCATATTAGTTAGAAGGAATTTTTTATGATATTATCTGTCATTTCGACAATAGTACTTGTTAGAAAAAGACAAAACACGTTTTACAAGAAAATACAAAACACATTTTAAGTAATAAAAGAACGTAGAAAATACGAGAGTTGTTAACAAATATGGCTAACTTCAATAGATATGGCGCCTGTGAAACATATCGTGAAACACATTCCCAGATATATTTTTACGTTAACACTACCTAATAAATATCAATAACTTTAACTAAAGATGTATGTAAACTCAAATTTTAAAGTTTCAAGTTGGTGTTTTAAGCAAGATTGATCTACTATATGTACTAAAAACGTCGTACGAGACACGTGCAAAAAGTAAATTCGTAACTCGTGTCGATTTAAAACATCGCCACTCGTTTCAAATTTAATTTTTTTGCACTTGTGTCGTAATGAACTATATTTTCTTCTTCTGTTGAAGGACATAAAATGTCTATCATTGCCAACTACGCTGAAAACTAGAAGCTGTCAAACAAAACCCCAATGAGTTCTCAAATACTCAACACCAATACGCGAATCACCGATAAATCAACGAATCCAGAGACGGATGGAGTGTTTTTCTATAAAGTACTCCGAATTGCCAGTAATTTAGTGAACAGCGAAAGGGTGGGCCTTGCCCATTTGTTATGGCCATTGCCGTTTTTATGAAAGCACTCTCGAGATAAACCCTCCAAATGATAAATATTTGTGTTCTCCGACCGACTTTACTCATGACGTGTGACTGACTGTTTTGAGGAGAATAATGGTTGTATTAAAACGGCTTTATTATACGCCGTAATGCTTTTTTCGGGGT
>JALPQI010025580.1:0-16109 GCA_025490895.1 Thaumatotibia leucotreta
AAATTTTGAAGTATGAAGATAGGTGTATGTCAACTGTCAAAAAAACGTAGGTGCATGATGAGAAGTATTTATTTCGCTCATTTTGTTAGAGTATAACGTATCTTTACTTATATATCATTGCAGGCATGGCCATGGCGTTAGAGTGCAACTTCAGATAATTTGAAGCATCATCGCCGCTCCAATATATCGGGCTCCTATACAGGGTGTAAGTCTAATACGGGCGAAGCTCTTAACGGGTGTTAGTTTACGACATAATAAGTACATTCAAATAACTTTTACTTAAAATTAGAGCAACAAAACTACCCACACAAAATAATTCGCCGCGCAATGTACCTATAGAGCAACATTCGCGAGTTAAACACTCGTTGACAGGTAATTTCAAACGCAGATGACATAAGTGCCATATCAACAATAACAAATCGCTCCTCCTGTAAAAAACTGTCATAACACAAAAAAATGCAAATTATATAATTATATTATTATTATTTAATTAACCTAATAGTTAAGTAAATTTTACAGTAGTGTGAAAATTAAAAATAATTGTAAGTATTACCATACATTCACAAATTAATCGAATACCGAAATAAAAACTTTAAATGCAATTTTCTCGAAATACGTTTTTTTGTGTTATGACCGTTTTTTACAGGAGGAGCGAAATGTTCGTACAGTCAAGGGCAAAAATATCTGTACACTTTTTTACTTATGTCTGGAGCATAAGGTTTAAAATTGTATATTATATTTATGCCCCTGACTACCTACATACCTACATTGCTGCTCCGATAATCTTAAAACAATTCTGTGGGGTCATAATTCATAATTAAGAGTAATTTAAAAAAAAACCTTGTAATTCATGATTCCACTAACGAATCTCATGCCTGGTTTAATTGATCGCCCGTATTATACTTACATACTGTATATTTCACCATAGTGACATCTTTTTATTTGCAAGGGAGCGCTTATTTTTTATTCCTTTTTGTAGTTTATTCGTTCGCAATGGGACCAGTACACTAGTAGACTGTATAGACTGATCAACCAAAGGCTCGGCAATAAATGTACGACGGCGTAAAACAACAAAAACTTTCCATGAGAACATTCCCAATTTAGGAAACTCCACTTCGGTACCTAAATTTTTTAACTATTCTTTATTAAAGTAAGCCAATTAATAAGTATTTTGGAATTGTCTGACACATTAGCAAGGATAAAAAAAAGAAACGTAACGGTTCATTGTTACCAAAAACTAATTGATACCGTGTGGTGACAGTAAGAATACATTTGTCACCACCCCAACTCCTCCTGCGGTGTCGTAAGAGTCGACTAAGGGATTGAAGTGTCACTGACCATTGTTTGATAAAAGATTGATGATTGGCAGCAGCGTCATAATTGCGGACACATTACTGCGATCGCCAATCCGCTAGCCGTGGCGATTATGGGCATTTACCTCTTAATGCGTTTATACGCATAGTTAATAGGAGAGGCCTATGTCCAGCAGAGGACTATCATAGGCTGATGATGTATGTATGTAATTGATACCGAGACGTAGGAGTTACCGTTACTAAACTCAAATGGAACTGGGCAGTACATGTTGTCAGGCAGAGTGATGGCAGGTGGACTAAAGTTCTCACGGATTGGTGGCCTAATTCGGATGAAAGAGGCCCTGGGCGTCCGTTGGCTCGTTGGGTCGACGACATTCGTAAAATTGCGGGGCACTTCTGGGTTAGATTGGCTCAGGACCGAGATGAGTGGCGTACTAGAAGAGAGGCCTATGCTCAGCTGTGGGTGATAAATGGCTGAAATTATGATGATGATGATGTTGAATTGATACCGGAGATTGAACTTGCGACCACTAAAGAGCAAGGACAAGTCATAGCATCCACTATACACTTAATTTTAATCCTAATATACCAATTAAGGTATCCGGCCCTGTTGAGGAAACTCCCTTAGTCAATATCAACACGTTGGAGAAATCAACAGTATAGCGAAATAACAGTAGGGATGAGTTGCAGGAAGTGTTAAATTGATTGCTAACAATTCTATTTTATGGAAAGTTTAATAGAAATCTGTTTATCATGTGAACAGTTAACAAACCCTACTACGAAGACCCTTATCTTATGTTTGAAAGTAGGTTGGTTAACTATTAACGTCGTAATTTTCAGGAAATCGCCTTTATCCTTGATTAAGCATTTACTGCAATTGTCAACAGATACAACAGCATAATGTGATCTCCGGTAGTTATTCGTCATTATAACCTCGTCAGCAATTCCACAAGCAGAACCCTCGGTTTCTCCAAAGAAGTCCCCGAATTGTAGTCAGTTCACCGACGCGATCAGGTCTACATCAGGTCACAATCAATAATATTATGATACAACCTAGACATGTGGCTTGTGGAGGACGTTGATCAGCAGGATGCTTAGCCAAGTTACCAATCGCAAACGCTTAGTAGCGTATCGTAGTTTTCAATTCTGTCACTCTTTCAAATTAGTGCGACAAAGACAGTTAGCTGCCTTTCGCTTACGATTGACGATTAAGCGTTAGGGATTGGCAACTTGTCTATGCACCCTAGTATCGGCTCGATGCGGCATCGGATGTTTAGCTCATATGCCTTTGATAATAAGCCTTTTTCGACCGACTTAAACCAATTCCACGTCTATTTATTTGGGGAGTCCCTTACAGATTGAATTGATAATAAAAAGTAATGAAAAGTATTTTTTATAAGTGTTAATTATGTTTTTCGTTAATTCTAACTGAATAATTTTTAATTGTTATGCAGTTTTTTGTTATTGTGTAATGTACTTGTGTTTTGATTAGGTATTATACACCAGCGTGGCCGCCTCTTCGGCCAGTGTACCTACACACCTGGGTTACAATGGAAGGACGGGGCTGGCTTTGCCACCGGCATGCCGAGTTGTGACCCTATTGTGGCAAGCTGCTACGAATAAATAAAACATGAAAGCCGCATGCCATACTAAATTGCCTTTCAAAAATGGTCCTGGATATTTCTCAGAGCTTAAATGGACATATCATTCATCTGGTCACGTTTTTTTGGAAGTGGCTACACCTTTTGGTATAATTTTCGGTCGTCAGATACAGCACCCATTTCTCTATAAGACAACCAAAGCCAACCTCAAATCATTCAGCCACTTCCAAAAAAACGTGACCAGATGAATGAGATGTCCGTTTACACTCTGAGAAATGCCCTCCTGAATTTTAGTTGACAAGTGTCACCCCCTCTTCAATGCATCGCGGCAATGAATTTTCAATATCAACCTATAAAAACTTAAACCGCCATTTAAAAATAGTTGTGATTGGTCCATCAAAGTTTTGTTTGGCTATATTCTATAAACGTTTGTCAAAGATGTTGCGCCGAAATATGCACGGTGTTAAGAAAAGCGCTATGTCCTGCCCATCTTGGCACAATTGAACAATTGGTTTTGGGGGCATTTTTGAGCTGGCGTTAGACGTCCATGTTATATATGGTCCCAGGGCAAGCTGTATTTGTCTACTGTGCTTGTCATAAGGCCGTGGGTTTTCTGGCCGGCGACCGGCGACTGACGGGTGTCCGCCGCCGACGACGTTCGAGTGTTTTGTTTGCGAATATTGGAGGATGGTTTCTCTGACACGTCGTCGGTTACCCGCTGCCAACGACGTTTCAGAGAAACCACCCTCAAACATTCGCGATGGCCGCCGGCCAGAAAACCCACGGCCTAAATAAATTGTATTTCATTTCAAAAGGGTTCCACTTTCTTCTGCTTTACTGAAGTATATCTATACTGTGAACATGAAGGTCGCCGAAGCGTAAACGGGCCGGGTTCATTAATGATTTATATAATTAAGCCGAAGGCTTTGCTTACACACTATTCAGCTTAATGTTGTTACTTTAATGTCCGAATTCTAAGTATATCATGTAGGCTCAGAAGTTTAATTGAGTCTGGATCTGAGCACCAGGAAAGTTTTAATCTGACCGACTTAGGTATTTTAATTATTTTCTAACTTACGCTTTCTTCTTCTTAGATATTTAGAAATGTTTTAAAGATATATTATTTTGACGGGAAAAGATATTTTGGTTTTTTTTATGTCGTGTAAGTCTCATTTTAACTTGAAAATCATGTTAAGGTGCATTTGCACCAAACGAGCATTCACTCATTCTATCCCTCACTTTACGAAATTCGTTCGTTACACAAAACGTGATTCGTCGAAATTCGTTGATTATCGTAGAGTGATAGAATGAGCTAATGCTGGTTTGGTCTAAATGCACATTTACTGCTAACGCTTAAGAATAGAAATAAAACATGAAATAAAACTATGAAAATGGATAAACTCGCGTATACCAACTTTAACTTCATTCCTATTTCTGTCATCCGCAGAACCCTGTAAAGTGTTCGAAACGTCGGAATGAAGTTACGGTTAGTTAATATACGCGAGTTTATTCGTTTTCATAGTTTTATTTCATGTGTAATCCTCGCGGTAACCGAAGAAATTATTATGCTTAAGAATAGTTTAAATAATAAAAATAAACAATCAATTGAATACTTAAGGTCCTATACCAAAGAAAAAATACCGAAGTTTACCAACGCCGGGATTTGAACCCACGTTCTCAGCTTTCGCGGCTGATGCCTAAACCACTCGGCCACTCCAGCACGGTATAGTTACCCTGTTAGAGTCTTGTGGGGTAAACATACGCAGTGGTTAAGGGTACGCATTCACATTTATATTCTGGACTGAAATATATGGGACTGCGTATACTTATTTGGGTCAAAATTATTTTCGTTGTCTTGTTTCATACCACTCTGTCACGCTTTTAGTTGCTGTTTCGACTCAGTATATTAAAAAAAACCGGTGCATTGTCTTTTTTTTCACGCTAGATTTTAATCCATACATCAGAAATTGAAAACAAAACATCATCTCATACAAATCACCACTGCGTCACGTTTTTTAGGGGCACAAAATAAGACAACGAAAATAATTTTGACCCACTTACCCGTGTACGCTGACCCCACATGAGTTTACTTTAAGCCTTAAGTAGCCGTAGCATGAGTTTGCAAGTATCCGTAACGTTAGGTTTTACTCGATACGTAAAGCAGGCCATCGCGCTCGCTCTAAAGGTGCATTCAGACCAAACGAGCATTCGCTATTCTATCCACTCTACGAAATTCGATCGTTACACAAAACGTGATTCGTTGATTTCGTAAAGCGAATGCTCGTTTGGTCTGAAAGCACCTTAATACGCTAGTGCGATAAAATGCATTATATGTAGAGTAAAACCTGAAGGTAGATTTAGACCAAACGCGCATTCGCTCATTCTATCCCCCACTCTACGAAATCAACGAATTTCGACGGATCACGTTTTGTGTAACGAACGAATTTCGTAGAGTGGAGGATAGAAGGAGCGAATGCTCGTGTGGTCTAAAGACATACATCTTATAGTATGTTTTACTTTCCAACTCATGGTAGGTACGGCTGCAGCTCCTTTACATACAAAACTCTGCATCAAAGATTAAAAAGTTGAATTATTGCAGGTTGTCTGCTTGTTTACCATACGGCTTGTCGCCAACATGGATACATTTTAAACGTTAACTAAATCTCACAGTATCTGGTCACCAATTACGAAGTCCTAACTTCGGAGAACTTAAAGACAACTTTGGGCCAAATAAAATTCAGTCCAAACAGAATGTTTAACTGAGGTACTTGGAAATATAAATACTGGAAGTGCTTCTTTGAAAATAAACCTTTAGATTTTATAAATTGTATAAATACATGCATAATAAATATCTTGGGAAATCTTACACAAATCGACCTAGTCCCATGGTAAGCTCAATGAAAGCTTGTGATATGGGAACCAAGCGACAATATATACATAGAGATGGATTGTAATAGATAGATACATATAGATACTTAAATATACAGTGTGTAAGTCTAATACGGACGAAGCTCTTAACCGGTGTTAGTTTACGATATAATAAGTACATTCAAATAACTTTTACTTAAAATTAGAGCAACAAAATTTTCCATACAAAATAAGTCGGCGCGCAATGTAGAGCAACATACGCGAGTTAAACTCTCGTTGACAGCTAATTTCAAAAGCAGATGACATAACTGCCATATCAACAATAACAAATGTTCGTACCTACATTGCTGCTCCGATAATCTTAAAAAAATTCTGTGGGGTCTAAATTAAGAGTAACTTTAAAATAACCTTGTAATCCATGATTACACTAATGAATCCCGTGCCTGGTTTAATTGATCGCCCGTATTAGATTTACACACTGTATAGACATCCACGATCAAGAAACAAATATTTGTGGTAAATAAATACACAAATAATGACCTCGTTTGGATTTGAACCCGGAACCTCTAGCTTCGTAAGCAGGGTTACTACCTGAATAATATACAAGAGTAAGATTAAATAAAGGATATAAATATATAATAAACTTAAATATTGGCTAGCCTTACAGGGTAGTGGATGGGGCATATTGTATGCAGAACACGCACCGATCGCTGCAGTGTAGGAAGGCTTCGACTAGATGGATCCGAGGATCTGGTCTGCTGCCGAGAACTTCGAAATTCGTAAATTTCGACGATTTGTCTCTGTCACTCCAACGAAGGCGTGATTAGAATGACGGAGACAAATTCTCGAAGTTTGCGGATTTCGAGGCCGCTGGTTAAGAACGCGGGAAACCGTTGATTGAGAGCAGCTAGTGACTGTTTGTTGTGGCGATGCTTGAAAGGCCTCCCCTTTGTCGAACAGTGGTTCCAGCTGATGATGATAACGATTTAAGCCGATGTGGTCAATTGTTGCTCAAAACGGAGAACTATCCATGTTTTGAGTTCCTGATCTTGAAAAATCAATGTAATAATATCCGTTGCACTTTAGTCTAATCTTTTTGGCCTCTGGTGGAATTTTTGCGGATCCGAGATCAAATCATTTCGGATCTTCAATACTCCCCATTTTTGCAACATACGCTTGAAAATATCCGGTTTCCAGGACCAGAACCCAGGGCGGATCTTTTTGGACTTTTAGGATCTTTTTGCAGGAACAGGAAGGCCCAGGACGGATCTTTTTGCAGGAATAGGAAGGCCCAGGGAGGACCTTTTTGGACTTTTAGGATCTTTTTGCAGCCGACATCGGATGGAATCAGAATACGGAGCTAGTAATTTACTAGTCTCAACTGTGAGGGGTATAGACTAATAACCACTCAACTCACTCAAGCCAGTATAGTCCATTTCAAATACGAAGGCCCGATGCCACTCGAAACTTTTGTCATTTAATTGGTCCACTACAAATTGGCACATGTCGTACACTGATGTATGCATAAAATATCACGCCACAGAAAATGGTCTGGCCAGGTATCTTTTGCTATCACTGATCCTATTGTTGACGCCTAATGACTTCGTCAATTGGACTCGGGCCTTCGTATTTGAAATGGACTTTACCTTCCCTGCATTCTGAGAGTATGCCAACTTACCAAGCCACTTCTAGTATTTCTTACCGTCCCCGAAATCTAATCTCCAGTTGTCTCCAAACTTCAGCTTTGATCTCCCTGTATCTAATGATGGTTCTCAAAGTTTTAAGTAGAAAAGGCTCTTTGTTTCACCAGGCCCTTAAAACTTTGTTATTCTATTAGTTATTAATAGTAGTTTTTTTTAATGAAGGTCACCGGTTGACTTCAGAAAACTTTATCATCTATATACCTAAGTATATGAAATGTTGGGAATAAATAAATAAATAATAAATAAATAAATATTTTGGGACATCCCACACAAATCGACCCAGTCCCACGGTAAGCTCAATGAAGGCTTGTGATGTGGGTACTAGGCGACGATATATATAACAGATGGATACATATAGGTACTTAAATACATAGACAACTATGACCAAGGAACAAATATTTGTGATAAATAAATACACAAATAATGCCCTCGCCGGGATTCGAACCCGGAACCTCCAGCTTCGTAGGCAGGAGAATAGAGTTGCCATCCGGGTTTCCACGGATTCGTTCCAGTTTAAAAGGCGTCTGGGAAGGGCCCGGGCATGAATTTATTTGTAGGCTTAAAAATTATAATCTTGAACTTCCCGCTTCATACGCACTGTGCCCGCGCACCGCGGTTAACCGACCATGTCCGGATTGTCCGGGTTTTGGCTGTGATATCACGCTTTTTGTCGTGCTGCCAGATAATGGTCTGTTCCACCATACACATAATTATGTTCGGCCGTGTGGTGACGGCATTAAGAATACATTTGTCATCACCCCAACTCTTCCCGCGGGTGTCGTAACAGTTGACTAAGGTTTGAACTGTCATTGACCAATCTTTCATAAAAGATTGATGATGAGCGTCATCATAATGGACACACTACTGTTATCGCCAACACGCCACACGCTAATGTACATTGAAAAAAAATCTACCTCTCAGTTACATGTGTGGAGGGCCCCAGTCCTATTTTTTGTACAATATAGTTTCATACTTTTGTAGCGGTTCGTACAACACATATTCTTACCAAATTCGATTACTGTAGCATTTATAGTTTCCGAGTAAATCGGCTGTGATAGACGGGCAGACATGACCAATCTATAAGGGTTCCGTTTTTGCCATTTTGGCTACGGAACCCTAAAAATGGCGGAATCATACAGATCGTAGCAGTTTATTGGTGTGGTTGGTGTGTATAGCCTAGTTGACGAACTCCTGAGTTCTAATCCCGAAGAAGGCTATTTGTGTATATATCGCAAAATATTTATTAATTTGGAGCTAGAGTTTGTTGAAAAATATGTATCGAAAGATGCCTCCCGTAAATATGTTACGTGTAACGACGTTCTTATTACACATAACAGAATGAAAGTGCACTGCTACATATTTTTGAGCATTTTTATGTACCTTATTTTGCCTATGGCTGTACATAATTAAATATATTGACGATAAAATAATTACACCTTCAATATTTTTCATTCATGCCATTTATTCATGCCCTTTGTGTCCAAAACTTGAGTTCTATAAGATACCCTGTCCGAGCGCTACTCATCTTACCGCTCCTAGTGGTCGCTCGAAGCAAAATACGTGATGCACTGTTTCTTACGCATCGACCTCAGTAACTTTGGGACAACCTGTTTAAATACCGTTCGTAAGTAGAAAATAAAAATAAACAAGCCTAAAACTTGCATTATTTCATAATCACGCACTTTTGGAACACAATCTTGGTTTTATCACCAATTTAAAACCTTAAACCTTGAGTTCGCATACAGCTATGCTATTCTCTTATTCACACATTCGACGCTGCGCTCGTCTACGAGCTCGACGACGAGACAGCCTTCACTTCGACGTAGAGGGCAGCGCTGCGAAAAACGGTATTCACTAACGTAGAACAGCTCGTCGTCGAACCTGTAGGCGGTAACTCTCGACGCAGTGTAGTTCCAGCTCACGTCGCATTCGTCGCCGAGCGCTAGTGTCGTTTAAAGTGCATTAGAGAATATCATTTTTAGGCTCGACGCTGCCGCAGCGCTGACACAGCGCTGTTAGCAAGGCGGTTTCCTTAGTGAATAACACTGCAGTTTTATTTATACATTTAAATTCAAGAGTAGATGAGAAGTTCCCAACAAAGTAGGGCCAGCGTTGGGACCACGCAAATTAGGCACCTTTGATGTCGAGTTGTGGAAAAATGGCCAGAATACAATAGAATACAAAAATTAACCTTCACGTATTTAACAATTAATGTTTCTGAAGGTATGAACAAAAAAAATCGTGAATTTCGTCTTTGCCAACTGTCTTGATCACTCCTATTACGATTTTATTGGAGTGACATAGACAGAAACTCGAAGAACTTAACTCAGCTAATGATCAGTAGACTGTGACAAGTATGATTATTCGTATTTCCTTCATATTTGAAATCAATTAGCATTAATCGAATTCCTAAAATAGTACAAGTCTAGCCAATTTGTATGTCAGTGGCACTGACTTGGCGTAATTTGCAGTTCGAACATTACCCGTCGAAATTCAAAACGTAGTAGACGGTATTACTCAACGATTTAAATTGCGGTTATTGCTATTTGGCCGCTTTGCACCCTGTAAGAGAATTATCAACTTTTGTAACCTCGTATCTGAGCACCTACGTCAAGATGTCAGCCTTATCGCTATGGAACTAAGGTTTATTTTATAGCCAAGGAAAAAAAGATAAGAGTTTTTCAAAGGTGTTATAAGGAAATCCGTCCGTGGCATGAATTCCTAATTTGAAATTCGTAGTTGCTAGTAATATCTATAAGTTTGAAATTAGAATAAAGCTTTGAATGTACGTCGGAGTTTATTAACAGCCAGTCGAATGGTTTCGGGAAATTTATTATTCGAGTTTTGAATTATGATTAGATTCTATGCGGAAAGTGGAGGCGTTTGGCAGTTAGACAAGCCGATAGATTTCACGTGCCTTCAATTTCTAAACTCTAAAATGTCGGAAAGAATTGAATGACAGCGGGTTCGTTAGTGGACGGTATTTGTTACCTATTATTTGAATTACCGGGGCGGCCATGGTGCTCAATAATATCTGAACATGCACTATGACGTCATGACATTAGATACCTGTAGCTCTACCATGAGATTCTGCTACATTATTAACGTTCGTTTACTTTCTATTCGGCTCGTCAATACGCAAGGGCGAGCGTTAATTACGCCGCGGCGCGCGGTAGCTCATAGTACGGTTATAGTAGCCGTATCATGACTTTGCAAGTTTCGGTAACGTTAGGTTTTACTCGATACGTAAAGCAGGCCATCGCCCTCGCTCCATGTTGTGTCAGTGCGAGCGATGGAAAGCATTACGTATCGAGTAAAACCTAACGTATCCTTTACTTTTCAAGTCATCATAGCCTAGCTGCCGCAGCGTTTATTTTCTCTCCGGCTCGCTCGCGCCAATATGCCAGTACGAACGGGACGGATAGAAAGTCAGTCTGCGTTAATCACAAGCTCTTTTGATCCCAATGGGAAAAAAATGTCCCATCGATTTTTTCCTATTTTGTTACCATTTGTGGTATCTAAATAGGAAACAAAAGAGGTGGTATCAAAAGAGGAAATCCGGAAAATATATGGAAAATTTGGGTCATTTCGTTTTCCAAAAGAGCTCGTAATTCTGAGTAGAAATATCCCAAAACTTTCCCTTAAATTCTAACCCCCTTATTCATAAACGTCTGCTAACTTAACAAGCCGCTAATAATCGTTTGTCGCTTTCGGTCTTAATAATGTGTCCATAAGAGCAAAAGGGACAAACAATTATTAGCGGCTTGTTAAGTTAGCAAACGTTTGTGAATAAGGGGGTAAATTATGAAAATGGATAAAATAAAATGAAATGCTCAGGTTGTTGGGTTGTCAAATAACCAGCCAATAATAAAACCATTTGCCGCATTCATCCTTTTTCCCGCCCGCGAATAAATCAATTTTGTCTATGAAAAAAGTAACTGGCTGGAAAGACTGCAATTTTCATGTTTCGAATACTTGGCGACGCGATATCGAGCGACTTTGAATTTGGAACGCGTTCGAAAGTTGCCCGTTTGAATTGAATGCAATACTTGTATTTTTATTTCAGTTGCTTTGTGGCCGTGGAACTTTTTAAATGTTTACAACTGGTCTTTTGCCGTGATACCCGTGTGTTCAGTTTTTTGGTCGTTTTATCGTTAGAATGAAATGTCGGAATAAATAAATTAATAAGGCGCATGGTGGTCAGTAAGAATATATTTGCCACCACCCCAACTCTTCCCGTGGTTGTCGTAAGAGTCGACTAAGGGATTGAAATGTCACTGAAAGTCGTTAAAAGGATATTGGTGGTGAAGATTAATGTTGATTGGCTGTGTGGTGATGGCAGTTAAAATGCATTTGTCACCACCCCAACTTTTCAAGGTATTGAAGTGTTACTGATCATTTTCTGATCTAATATTGATGATGAGCAGCAGCATCCCCCGTGTCGATTATAGGCATTTCCCTCTAATAGGTCTATACGCATAGTTAATAAGAGAGGCCTACGTCCAGCAGTGGACTGAGATAGGCTGATGACGTATAGAATAAATGTCACTGAAATTCATTTATAGATTGGCACTGGGCAGTGTCATCATCATAGCGATTTTCATCCACTTACTTTAGCCGGGATTAGTTAATATTAAGATATTTAAGATCTAGCTTAGATAAATTTAAATTATTATGGTATATTTGGCCCCCACTTTTTTGTAACAATCATTACGCGCCAAAACTGATATGTAACATGGATAATGTGCTTTCCTACGGGATAGGCATCGCCTAGTGTAGGAATCATTATCAACCAATGGAAAGGCAAAGGCATATTGTGTTACTTTCAAATTCCGAATTATACTGTATATTTATAGTAGGTACTGCTATGTATAAATAGGTTTAGTGAATTAATAAAGTTAAATAAAATATGTTTTATTTTTATGTTTTATGTTTACTTGCCCAGCGTGACGATTATGGGTATTTATTTACCGTTGTTGATAGGAGAGCTACGTTCAGCAATGGACTGAGAAAGTCTGATGGTTGTGATTATGGCGAGGTACTTTTCGAAATACTTCTTACTGCAACCCGAAGATCATTGTGACAATTTTTTATGGTTCAATAAGCAATTGAGTGAATCAACTTTTTTTTATGTTATTGCTATGTAGCCCATGTTTGTAGGTGGCCCATTAAGAAAAGGGCTCATAGTTTAAGTAGCATAATTTTGCATAAAACCAGCGTGACTCGGGTGACCTGTAACCATGGCAATTACAAATAAAAAAAGTCGATTCACCCATTTAATGGCTTGTTTTGTACAATTAAGTTCTTTTCTTGTGCAATAACCATTAAATACAAGAATTTTTTGTAAAATGTTTGTGAAAACCTCTATTCTTTTCCAACAACACCCCATAAGTTAAAAAAATATCCCTATATTAAATACATAATTAAATTGTAGAATTTTCTTCATTTTTCATAAACATCATACTGTTACACATGTCTTTGTTGTCGATACTAAGACTATAAAATTATGTACATGTATCTAGGTACAAGTTTCCTATGTACAGTCGACGTCAAAGATATCATTTCGGTTTAAGTGCCAAAAATATATTTACATGACCTTAATGTCAAGGCAATAAAGTCGTGTAAATATATTTTTGGCACCTAAACCGTAATGATATCTTTGACGTCGACTGTACAAAAGGCCCCAAACTAAAAAAAAATCAAGAAAGTCAGCGAATAAATCACTTTTGGATAAATATTTATTTAGTTCCCATTTTAAACCGACATAAGCATTAGTAGTTACATAATTTAACTTACAAACTAACAAATACTCGACGCACACTTTTTAATCAAAGAGCCCACCCCGTGTAGTTCCGGGTGCAAAGGTGCCCATCACACTGGCAGCATTGCCATGCTGAATTGCGATAGCCAACCTCTGCACCAGGAACGACCCATAGCGGGGGTCCAAACCCCTCTTCCGCAAGTGGATAAATTGCGGATAATCGGATAAATTGAATTGGATAAATTGATCTATGTCATAATACATAAGTATTATGTCGTCGTTTAATACCAACAATATGATCATAGAGACCGTGGGACTAAAAAAATCAAATTTCCGCCATTGCATCTTTATTACATTGTATTACCCTCACGCCCTCTCGTAATTACGTGTAAAGGTACGGAACCCTAAACCTATTAAAGTACAATTTATGTTAGCGTTCCGTGGCGTGAGGTAAGGCGTGTTTTACTCCAAGTTCTTACCATCATTTACTGGCACCTACCGTGTGCTAAAATGCTGTAATTGGCACATTATTCACCGCTATCGCATAAAGCAAAAGCGCAAGCTTTGGCCGATAAGATCACACTAGTGCAGGAATGTTAACCAATTGTTTATTGCTGGAGCGTGTAATAAGGAGTGCATGCCTGCATGGTATTTCTCGACAGCTTGAGTTTATAAGTCTTCTTTATAAGACACAAGTTTGGTCTTGCGTGGAGTACTGCTCTCATCTTTGGGATAGGTCCGCCCAATACCTACTCGATGCTCTCGATAGGATGCAGCGGCGGGCAGTTCGTATTATAGGCGCCTCTAAGGTTACCAGGCACCTTGAACCCCTTCAATTACGTAGGGACCTTGGTTCTTTGAGCGTTTTTTATCGCCTGTACCATGGTGAGTGTTCTGAAGAGTTATTTTTCCTGATCCCGCCCTCCCCTTTCCGTTATAAAACCACACGTGCCGGTTTGCGGTGTCACTCCTTTACCGTGGAAAATATTCCCACACGTACTAAGAAATTCGGCAATTCCTTCATAATAAAATTATGCCGGACTATTAAAAAGTGGAATTCTTTACCGGCACATGTGTTTCCGCATACCTATAAGTTGGGACCCTTTAAACGAAGCGTGACGAATTAAGCATCTAGCGGGCCAGCAAGGCGGTGGCAACTAACAGGTTACTGATTATCTCCTGTTCGTTGCCGCTGCGATTTGGGCTCTACTTTTCACTTACGATCAGGTGAAGTGGAGCCACTTTGTTGGGCCAACATAAAAAAAACACGAGTGTTTATTGCCTAATTATGTACAGTCACATACATAACTTTATCTACAGACATCCTTTTCAGAAGTTTAGAATGATAATGATTTTGATATCCACTAAGTAAAATACCTCTAAATATAACAATTCAAATCAGTTGAAATTACTCAATTTGTGTAAGAATATCCTACAGTAAATATGTAGGTATTGAAATAAAAAACAAATAGAAGTTGACTTTATAATGTTAATATTATGATGCACTGTACTTGTCTTTAATGTTAACATTATGATACACCCACAGACACCGGTTTCATAATATAGGTCATTACATTACCGCTTCTGAATATATAATAGGATAATTATGAAATGGAAGTAGATAAATGCCCATAATCGGCATGACTTAATACATCCATGCGCATGCACATAGGTCATAGGAGAGGCATGTGCCCAGCAGTGGACTGAAATAGGCTGAAGATGATGTTATGATTCGGTTTTATGGTCTCTAATTTCATGTTTTTGTCATATTCAGTACAGTCAACAAAATGTGGTTTACCATTTTCCGACTTTTCTTACCACCCAATAGAGTTGACCATATATTTTATTGACTGTACCTATATAGTCTGATGTAATCTACAGTGTGTAAATCTAATAGGGGCATAGGGGCGATCAATTAAACCTGGCATGGGATTCATTAGTATAATCATGGATTACAAGGTTTTTTTAAAGTTACTTGTAATTATGACCCCACAGATTTTTTTTAAGATTATCGGTGCAGCAATGTAGGTACGAACATTTGTTATTGTTGATATGGCAGTTATGTCATCTGCTTTTGAAATTAGCTGTCAATGAGTATTTATACCTACTCGTGTATGTTGCTCTACATTGCGCGCCGAATTATTTTGTATGGAAAATTTTGTTGTCCTTATTTTAAGTACAACTTATTTTAATGTACTTATTATGTCGTAAACTAACACCCGTTAAGAGCTTCGCCCGTATTAGACTTACACCCTGTATAAGTTAATTTACAATTCTAAGTCGCAATTTGAAATTGAATTTATTTTCATAACGCGTTTCATCGTTTTCTTAAAGTTCGTTAACTCCTCAAAAACGTGACTAAAATGTACCAATTAGTAAGAAGACTAGGTATTTGAAATCTAGATTGTGTACAACGTTGTTGAATATCTAGGCCAATATTATTCTAATTCGATTTGGTTCTTTGAAAGTTACGGCTATAGAATCACAATTCAAAAGTTCTTTTAGAAAAGGATTTTAGTTAAAACGAATATCGTTTAGATTTAAAATTCATCTTTTACTAAGAAAACTACTATAATATGATGGTTTTCAATAGTTTATATGGTTGAACCCATCTATTGTGTCTTATTCGTATAATTTTAAATATAAAAATTGGGATTTGCCATGTATATAAATGAACCGTAGGTAATGAGTATTAGTCATATTTTAACGGCAAATAGGACTTATTTATGTGAAAGTCTATCTGCGACCACGGTGTAACATCATACCCGAAACGTCAGGATAATATGTACCTATATAAATAAATATCTTAGGTCATCTTACACAAATCGACCTAGTCCCACGGTAAGCTTAATTAAGGCTTATG
>JALPQI010025582.1:0-14876 GCA_025490895.1 Thaumatotibia leucotreta
CATGTTGTTTTTCTCGAAAGTTTCGAATCTTTCGTATAAATTACATGTAACTTCCGAACAAGAAACAAAACTGCCGTTACCTTTGAAGTAAATAGACTTCACGTTGACATCACACAGAGCACAGATTAATGATTCCAATTAATAAGTATGTTATCATAATTTATAATTTAAACTCTTTAGTCAAGTGATATTGAGATTTAGTCTAAGCAAAATGAAAAATCACGTGTTTGTACGAGAGCCAATACATTCGGAATATCATAATTCAATAAAATAATGCAAAAAAAGTATTTTACACGTAAAACACTGAAAGATGCGAAAGGTTCAATCGAAGCTCTGTAACGAAAGATACTGTATTTTTGTTCTTTCGTGTTATTTTCATAGCTAATCAGAACCCTGATTTCGATGACATTCGAAATTTGGTCATAATGTAGGTACCATAATAAAGAAGTACCACGATACCTCGAGAACACGACATTAACGACGTTTATTTTTAACACACAAAAGACCTTAAAGACAATGTGAAGAATGATTTATAAAGTAATTTTGGTTTGATTTGTTAAGGAAAGCGATGCGAGTTAATATTATAGCTTTTGTATCGACCGTTAAAGTTTCATCTGCTGCAATTATCGTTATATATGCTTTAGGTTATTTTTGTATCACCATTATAAAATGCACTGTAAACGTATATACCTATTTCATTATACTGTTTATACTACGTATAAGGTACACCCGGGTAAGACCGGACTATTTTTTGGTGATTTGAAAGGATGTCACAAAAAAAACATAAATTTATTCTCACTAACTTTTACCCGCAGATGTGTGATGTACGTGATAAAAAAAATCATGCTTTCAATATAAATTTACTTGATGCCGCTCAGCCGAATAGCTTAGGAGTAAACGTAAAGTCAAACTTGCACTATTTTTTTTTCCAAGACGCCCAATCGGAATTGGATTGGATCTTGGCTTAGCATCGGACTAGTATCTAATTTGAATTCAAAATTAAGGAGAAGAAGGTGCATAGCTTCCTCTTAAAGATGGAACCTCCAAAAAATCTCGAAAATAAAACGCTTTTTTTAAAACGTTCGTAGCTCACGACTGATGCGGCTGAGCGGTTGCTGCATACTAGCGAGAGGGGCTGGGTGACATGGCGTCATGTATAATATAGCCAGTGAGGAAAAAATAATACAATTTTAGTAGTTATTGCGGTCATCCGATCTTAGCCGGGTGTACCTTAAGTCGTATAAGTCGACAAACTTCAGTTTTGTTTTTTGTTCGGAAGTTACATTTAATTTATATGAAAGATTCGAAACTTTCGAGAAAAACAACATGATACTTTCACCATTTTCATCGCTACTTCCGATCTAAGACTTTTTCTAGTTTGTCTTGACCAGGCGCGGATCCAGGACTTCGTTGAGGGGGGGGGCACTGCGATCCAGGACTTCGTTGAGGGGGGGGCACTGCCCTATGATATGATAGTATTTTACACTTCAAACACCACCTAGCCATACATAAGTCCAGCGTGAGGGGGGGGCAAGTGCCCCCATTGCCCCCCCCTGGATCCGCGCCTGTCTTGAACTCAATTGTGTAGTTTTTTTATGGTTTCTGATATATCTAATATCATATGCACTTTTTATGAAATCAAGTTCGATTTTTAAAATTAATTACGTTCGATTAAAATTAACTCGGTAACGATGTGACAGTAGGTATAAATCATTATATTTAATATTACAATATACTTTGACTTTGACTTCGAAAATTTGACACATTGCGGCTCCAAGGATTTTAGAACCACGATATGCTATGAAAAGTCCTAAGCCTACTTACAATAAATCATCGGATATTTATTTTAAATACCTATCTAAATATAATTAAGTATCTCTGGATACATATTTAATAATAATCAGATGAATATACGATATAGAAAACTATACACCAAATCAGACTTTCATACCTTATCTTTTCTCTTCTGCCTACTTTAAACGCATGGTTATGCACCTGACAAAAATCAGCTGATCAAAATTTTGGCAGCCATCTTGTTAAATAAGAAGTTATAAGACCGTTATAGAAGGGTCCTCGGCTCTATAACTTTCGGGGGATTTATAGTAGGTTTGAGCGGCTGAATAGCGCTATTGAACGTTTATGAATAACGTTTTTAGCCATCCGGTCAACAACGACCCATCAGCGGGCGCATAACTTTTTATGAATAAGGCCGTAAATGTCTAAAAGGTGATGCCATTTGGCATCGCTAGCCGTTAATGGGTTAAACAGGCTCATATAATTGTGTTCTATAAGGTGTCCGCGAAGATCGCGAGATTTTAAGAGTTTATTCCTGACCTGAACATATTTAGATACCTACTCTAGTGTAATTTAAAATTACCTGGTTTTGACTTGGCTTCAGAGATAATAAAACTTTTTCTAAAATAATCTCGTAAATTAACCGTAATCATCAGTTCAGTACGCATCATAATAAACCTTTTGCCAGGCATTGAAAAAAAATATATTTTTGAAGTATTAATCTGACATATGACCAAATTTTGATCATGTAATATTTTTTGCTTTTTTGACGTAAAGAATGTGCATAAACTCTCGCAATCCTCGCGGGCTATATTTTTATGTTTAGTTGTAGTCGGTTAATTTTGTTAATGTCTTTTTTCGTAGGCGCTCCCTATGAGTTTAATTTAAAAAACTTTGTATTTCATTAATTTATATAACTACTTCTCTTGTGAAATTACACATTCTTATTTTCATTTTATTTCATTAGTATTTTGCCTTTGAGGATTTAGTAATGGAGTCGGCTTCATATCGTTTCCCCTCTGCCAAAGACTTTGGCCAAGAATTTGTACATTGACCAAACCTGTTTATAAAAACTATTTCATTAATCGATTCTTCACAGTCTTGTAATCGTTATGTACCCGTAACAAGCTCCGTCAAAATGCCTGTATGTGCTATGTATGGATTCAAAACTCGTTCAAATACATCATGTATACAAAATATACGATACCATTTCGTATCTTGCCTTTATTTGTTTATTACAACATTTTATTACATAAAATTGTTCAAGAAAATCAAGTACCAGGGAATCGATAGCAAAATCGGTTTCAAAAATATCGCACACAATTCGTATTTTCATTTTTGACTGATGGAGAAAGTTTGACATTTATTGTATTCTCGTATTTAAGGTTAATAAAGTCTACCCATCTTTAAATTTTGTAGGAAATATCAGACTTAGTGAATCAAGTAAGACAGAAGACTCTGCCTTGGTCTAATGTTAAGCTTATATGTAAGCCAATAAGGTTGAATATTTATTGCGCTTATTTGGAATACGTATTACGCGCGAAAATACATAGTGATGTGAACGTTACTCTTTATGACACAATGTCGAGAGTAGGTATAAAATGTCGAGATACGGACACTTGTGTTTACGTATATTAGTGTTCTCACAGTAAGTAAATAAAAACGCAGTCTTATCGAATTCAATAACTTCATTTTTACAAGTGCTACTTAACGCTAGTTGGACCTATATTATAAATTGTATTTAGGTACTTACTAAAATATCACTAAGGAATATCAATATCACCGGCCTTATTGCAAAAACTTGTATGTATACGCACCTACGCACCTTGTACCTACGCACTTGTATTCAAATTGTATCCTTACGAGTATTCACAATTAAGCCTCAGTGAGTTTTACCCCAGCTAACTAAAACTTTCTTACTACAACAAAATAAATAACACTCGTATGTACACTCGTATGGACATACATTGTTTTCTTTCACAACCGCTAATTAATATTATGTATTAAATATTATAATTGATTTACGGATTTCGAAATGCACGTGATTGACCGAGACTTTCCTTACAGTTACAGCCTTCGTAGTCAAAGATCGCGATAAACGAAAACATAATCAATTGAAGTAGGTTAATGGCAAGCAATTCAGGCGGTTTTGTATTAAAATTGGTTGATTAATTAATAACTGTTACTAATTGTCTGTTTACTTTTATTTAAATACTCAAAACAACAATATATAGTACCAAGGTGCACGTCAATCTATGACGTTTAGAAAAATATATCGATACGATAATTTTCAGACACTTGAAAGCCATATTAATCGGTTCGATTACACCTACGTCGATAGTTTGAAATTGTGTCCGCATAGAAATTTTACTGTATTAGTGTGATAATTTAACTTAGTGTTGTGGTATTGTTTAAGTGTGCGTGAGTAGTAACGAGAAGAAGAAATGCATTTGTAGTTAGATCGTTTACATGTGTGCTACCTCGTCCCCCTCGGAAATTGGCAGAATGTTTTGTTAGGAAAGTTATAGCGATACCGTCTCCCCATACTAAATCCTCAAAGGTATTTTGCATGTTAGTTGTCTTGTAGATAGATTCGATGTGCAAATAAATCGTATTTTTATATGAAGTTTTTTTCTCCCCAAGTTGTCAATCAAGGAGCGCATACGGAATACTATGGTGTGTATGATCAAACAAATTGGCCATATTATAAAGTACCTTTATCATTTATTTTCTAAAACAATATATTTTACCGATACAAAATTACACCACGTAGATTGTGCATTTGAATGGGACTATTTTTTATCTTATAAAAACCAAATCAAACCGTTTGTCTTATTTATCAGTCTCCGGTGAGGTGAGCTGTATATCAACTGTCTGACTGTCATATCAGATTATGGCGATCAAAAGGTTAAATATTGATAGCTAGTGATTAAGTGAATCTTTATCAAAAACATCCCTATTCATTATTAAGATGAAACATACTTCATTGATAAAGGCTCTTTATTATATCGGCCACCAAAATCCAATAACCACACTCGACTGTTTGATATGACGTGGACACGTTTTAGGTAAAGTAACGAACATACCGGAGACGATGATCCCCAACCAGTTCGGGATCGTGGGTCTGCTGACGTTCATCCGCGCGGCCGAGTCGGACCCCAGCCTGGTGTCGCTGGCGCTGGGGCAGGACCTCACGGCGCTCGGCCTCAACCTCAACTCGCCCGACAACCTCTATCTCACCTTCGCCGGCCCCTGGGCGGACACACCCTGCAGGTAACTATACTGTGATGGAGGCTTAGGCTAGGCCCCACCACGGAAATTCCAGAGAAACACATTTTCGAGTCATCCAATTTGTGTTTTTATTTTTATAATATTTTAAATTCGTCGTAAAAGTTATTATTTGTCTCTCTGACGCGATTGCATCTCTTAGTCGACTTTTACGACACCCGCAGGAGGAGTACAAATGTATTCTTACTGCCGTCACAACACGGCCAAATATTGGTGTTGATAAAGGTAACCTCTGAATCCCGTAAAGCCCACCATACTATTTTCTATCGTATTTTAAACCTTGTTTTCCAGGGATAGGACCGAATATCGAATGTTTAAAAAATTAATAATACAAAGGAAATACTTTATTTATTTTATCGAAGATTATAAATTCTATTGAAGCATAATGTACATTGCGCTTTACGAGGTTAAGGTAGTCCTTATGCCTTTACAATTAGGTTTACTATTAGTAAAATAATGACAGTAAGTATAAGAGTTGAGGTTTTTAGGAGGAAACTACGGACTGGAGTGAAAGAAATAGTTAAGCTAAGAGACAATGATAACAATTTGGTTGCAGACCGCGACCAAATTGTTAAAATTGTCGAGGACTACTATGCAACATTATATTCATCGCATTCGGACCCACCACAAGTAGTTACGACAGATCCCAGAGCACCCCCTACCCCATATGTAGACAATGAAAATATACCACCTATATTAGCAGACGAAATTAAGAAAGCACTATATCACATGAAAGCTGATAAGTCTCCTGGCGAGGATGGCATAACATCGGACCTGCTCCGTGCCGGTGGCGACCCTGTCATCCGAGTACTTGTAAAACTATTCAATCAGGTATTGCAAGGCACTGTCACACCGGCATCGTGGAAAACTGCAACAGTCACCATCCTTCATAAAAAAGGGGACATTTCGAAGCTTAGCAATTATCGCCCCATTAGCCTCCTTTCCCACACCTACAAACTTTTTGCTAAAGTTTTGTGTAACCGCCTCACTCGTGTTTTAGATGAATGCCAACCACCCGAGCAAGCTGGTTTCCGCAGTGGATTTTCCACCATTGATCACATACATGCGGTAAAGCAGTTGATGGAGAAGAGTCATGAGTACAATCGGCCACTGTGCATGGCCTTCGTCGATTATGAGAAGGCCTTTGACAGTGTCGAGCACTGGGCCGTGTTTGACTCGCTCCACCGCTGCTCCATCGATGCCCGCTATGTGGATCTACTGCGGGAACTGTATAGCTCGGCAAAAATGCAAGTTCGGCTTCACAAACTTACCGACCCAATATCCATCCAAAGGGGAGTGCGCCAAGGGGATACCATTTCACCCAAGCTTTTTACGACAGTATTGGAAGACGTCATAAAAACGCTTGAATGGGACAGAACTGGAATCAGCATCCATGGTGTCTTCTTGTCGCACTTAAGATTTGCGGATGATATTGTTTTGTTTGCCGAGACCCTGGATGATCTCCAAGGTATGATCCAGAACCTCTACCGAGCTTCCATAAAGGTAGGTCTTAAGATGAATATGTCCAAGACTAAAGTTATGACGAATATCTCTAGTGATTCTATTCCAACCATAATGGTTGGGAACGAAAACCTGGAGGTGGTCGAGCAATACGTGTATCTTGGACATATTCTATCTTTTGACAAAAAACACCAACAAACGGAGATCTCCAGGAGAATTCAGCTGGGTTGGGCGGCGTTTAACAAACTAGCGGATATCCTCAAACCCGCTGACATTCCACAATGCCTGAAAACCCGCCTCTTTAATCAACGTGTCCTGCCAACCATGACATACGGTGCCGAGACATGGACGCTCACTAAGGAGGCTATGAATAAAATTAGAGTAGCACAAAGAGCCATGGAGCGCGCCATGCTCGGCATCAAGCTACAAGACCGTGTGAGGAATACCGAGATTCGACGTCGCACGAAAGTGCAAGACGTCGGAGACGTTATTACCAAACTGAAGTGGAATTGGGCAGGACACATTGCCAGGCAGCGTGATGGCAGGTGGACCAAGATGTTAACGGATTGGTGGCCGCTTTCAGATTTGAGAAGCGCAGGGCGTCCGACCGCTCGATGGGTGGACGATATTCGGAAGAATACGGGTCACTTTTGGATAAGGTTAGCTCAGGACCGGGACCAGTGGCGTACAAGAAGAGAGGCCTATGCTCAGCAGTGGGCGAATAACGGCTGAATATGATGAAGTATAAGAGTTGAGAAAACACACAAATAATATCACTAGGCCCCACCACGGAAATTCCAGAGAAACACATTTTCGAGTCATCCAATTTGTGTTTTTATTTTTATAATATTATAAATTCGTCGTAAAAGTTATTATTTGTCTCTCTGACGCGATTGCATCTCTTAGTCGACTTTTACGACACCCGCAGGAGGAGTTGGGGTGACAAATGTATTCTTACTGCCGTCACAACACGGCCAAATATTGGTGTAGATAAAGGTAACCTCTGAATCCCGTAAAGCCCACCATACTATTTTCTATCGTATTTTAAACCTTGTTTTCCAGGGATAGGACCGAATATCGAATGTTTAAAAAATTAATAATACAAAGGAAATACTTTATTTATTTTATCGAAGATTCAAATTCTATTGAAGCATAATGTACATTGCGCTTTACGAGGTTAAGGTAGTCCTTATGCCTTTACAATTAGGTTTACTATTAGTAAAATAATGACAGTAAGTATAAGAGTTGAGAAAACACACAAATAATATCATACAATATGTTGTAAACACGTAATACCACTACATATCTAATCCCAAGCTCTCGGGAAATTATCTATAACACCTGGATCTTGTCTTTCTCTTCATTAGCTTTAGCCTTTTGCATACTAACGCCAAATACCGATTCATCATAACATAAGTTATAGTCTGCAGAGCAATACAGTGCAGTGCGTAAGGTTATGAATTAGTTTTGATACGTTTGTGACGTCGCGCCTGAGTGACAGCTTTGTATTTGACATGTAGCTGTGGCGACACTTCATCACCCTTATTTCACATAGCAAAGTCTCGCAAAAAGCAAAGCAGGTGAGATGAATTATCGAGTGCTTGGGATTCTATTTGCAGTAGTGTTACTAAAAGCAACCACCTTACGGTGGATCTTTTATGTGTTCGTAAGGGCCCGGCCACATGACCACGATGCGGCGTCGTAAACGTAAAACGGCACGGTGTCGGGGCATTGCACGTTATGGCACCGACGTTGCGGCGTCGTGCAGTTATACGTTGCTGCACCGGGCAAATACACGTTGTCGCGCCGGGCGCCGGCACCGGCGCCGTGCAGATTAACGTTGCGGTACCGTGTTGAGTAGATGCATCCGAGTTTTGTCTTTTCTTCGCTTGTATTGTTTTCAAACTCTGGAAAAATTACTTGGCAGACCTCCTTCCACGCACTAGTATTTAAAAATGTATCTTTGTAATCGTCAATTGTTTTGTCCCAGAGGACTGGACGTTATTGTACCAAAGTGATCAACAAAACGGCATCTATATGCTCAACCATCTTGAAAAAAGTGTAATTATAATTACTAACTGAGTAACCTGAGAAAGAAACTCGGTGCCCTTAAAAGGATTGCGACGTTGTCTCGCCGTGCGCGTTGCACCGTCAAGACGATGCCGCAACGTGTGTTTGTCCGGTGCAGCAACGTGTCTCTGCACGACGTGGCAACGTATTTTCGTACGGTGCGATAACCTGCAATGCTGCGACGCCGCGCCGTTTCACGTTTACGACGCCGCAACGTGGTCATGTGGCCGGGCCCTAACTAGGTTTACTATATGTATAAGTACAGTATAAGATTCGCTAGAAATTTTAATGAATCTAGAATGGCGGCGAGGTTGTATACACAATATGCTCGTACAATCGCCTTCAGATATATCGCAGTGGCATGCCATGCTGGCTTACCAGCGTTTGGAATGCATGTAAACGTAGCATAAGGTAGATATTTCCGGTCAGTGATTCACACATAATAATTGAAATGAATCTATCTAATCATTTAACTTGTCTAATCATTTAATCTGTAGCCGCGTTGTGACGGCAGTAAGAATACAATAATGTAATACAACATTTAACTAATTAGTCATCACTCTATCACTTCTCGTGGGTGTCGTAAATAAGAGTCGACGAAGGGATACAAGTGTCATTGGCCATTTATTTATTGAAGAGTGATGATGGGCAGCAGCGTCATCATGGATAAACTACTGCGATCGCCAACTCGCTTGCCCAGCGTAGCGATTATGGGCAAATACCCAATGAGGTAAATACCTCCTATATGCGTCCTAACACGCATAAGTAATCGGAGAGGCCTACATCCAGCACGAGACTGAGATAGGCTGACATTTAAGACCCATTATTCACCTATTTTTATAGAAAAAATTGAAATTTAAAATTTGTACCATTAATAGTAATGGTACAAATTTTAATGTCCTTGTATTTAGATACCGAAGAATCTTGATTATATTTAAGTTCATGATGATGAGATGATACTTTTTATTGAGTTTCATAATCTGAATTGTTTAACGGTGTTAAAGACAATGTGTTTAATTTACAGACCACAAGACATGGACTACCACGTACCTCCAGAGTATCTGATAAATGGCTCCATCAGAGAAAAACTGGCGCCGCTACGACTGAGTCGATATAAGGAAGACCTATTATTTTATTTGTTCTACTGTTTTGTCGGGGACGTCCTGCAGATAGCAGCCGCCGCCGAATTGTAAGTAATAACTATAATACTTAAATTATTATTTAATAAAACAATAACAAGTACAGGAATAAACATGCGAAGTTTCTTTGGCGGCATATTTCCTTTTTTAAAGATGGCAGTTTCACTTGATGAGGTCACTTTGATATGGTTTCCATAATCTTTTAGTATGTTTTGAATTACAGACAATTTAGAACCTCAAAATTGTTTGCAAAATATATGTGATGTTTGGATAGCTGGAAGTATACATCTAGGTAGCAGAGTTGGGCATTTCGTAATCAATTCCCGATTACAATATTACTTCATTTTACTTTGTAATGTACTTATGGGTAGCATATTACTTGTAATGTAATGTCGTGAAACGGAATATTACAATGACGTATGAAGGAGTCAGTAATAATCTATAGCATATTAGCATTACTAATAGTCGGGGGAAGAAAAGTTTTTGGTCACATTAAATCCTACAGTTTCGGAAGCTTTTTCTAATGAATATTTAGGGTATACAGATTCACACCATGCAATAATCCCCAGTGCCGCGCGAGAGCTTCTCATCCAGTCGAGGACTTGAAGGTCAATAATTGGAACAGCACGTTCAATAATTTCTACCCTCGAGATTATGCTTTAATTCTATTGTTTCAGATGATTTATAATTAAGGAAAAAAAAATCCCCAGTTTTTTCGTAAAGCTTATAAAAAAAAAATTATACCTTAATTTTTTTTTCCTTATTTGATAAAAAATATAACTTACAAAATCTTGCGCAATTCGAAAATTTGGTCATTGGACCAAAATAAAGATATAAACGTCTTAGTAACTTTTCTCCGCGGTGACACAGTTGCATCTATTTTTTTTTCACTGTTATTATTTTATTTTGCTTATAAGACGTTTCAATGAAAACGTACAGCCACGATGATCTATTTCTTAGATAATATGTTTATTAACACGCAAAATAAAAATAAAATATTTGAAATATATTAAGTGCTTTACGAGCAATCGACATTAACAGCTATAATCTTAAAACGAATATTTTTTAAATCCCGCCTTGCCGCGCATGTGCCTACGATACGTGTGCGGCGATGCCGTGCGCTGTGCGTGAAAGAGAGAGGTATAGTTATATATACAGGGTGTGGCCAATAATAGGAGCTTTAAATTTAAGCGATGAATCTTTGGACTATACGCAATTACCTAGACCTTATCATAATGCTTCAAAGTTAACCAACTCTGAGATATAGCACTTCAAAGTTGCAATACATAATCAATGTATTTAACCATCGTTAAATTGTCGTTAACGATCGTTAGATGTCTTGGTACAAGGTGGTTTCTTGGTACTGAGGCGAAGTTTCATAATCTACTCAATCGAAACTAGTTCTTAAGCCCAGGTATAAAGAACAACTAATCGCGTGAGAACACGTTTATTTTGACAAGTTTGTTTTAAAATTCTCCAAAAAGATGCCCTAGCAACAAAGAGGTTTTTACTTTATCATCGGAAGTTTACAATGACACCTCGAAAAAGACAGCGAACCTAGCACATCTTGGGTTTGATTGCCGCTCGCGAAATTGTCGCGGCTACTCGTCTCGTTTTGATTGTATTGATTAAAAAAGCCGCGAGAAGGCCGTGAGTGACTATCAAACACAAGATGTGCTAGACCCACCAACGACTGTTTTGTACTGTAGAGGTTTTGATTTTTATTTGAATTCCAACAAATATGTTATACCTACTAGATTGTGCACCAAAAAACATAATTTAGCAAAAACGAGACTTATTTCAACACTAGGTCCTTGAGTAGATATTTCTTTATAAGCTAGGAACGGTCCTGGCGAGAAGTTTGCTGCTGCTAGGGTGTCCTTGTCTAACGTCTTGTCGGATACCTAAAACAATCTTTTAGACTAGAAGAAATGGTAGAAAACTTTTTAGTCATTACAATCGAAAAGAGGTGGGTATCTGCCAGTTGCTGTCTAACACAAGATTTGCTAAGCCGCACATGGCATATTTATAGCAGTCCCTTTGCTTTACCTAAGACGGGACAGTTATAAGGTAACCATAAAAACATCAGTTTCCGGTAAAACCGTGATCGGTCATTGGTTAATCAAGCTTTGTTATGAAGTAGCCATAGCGACGTCAGCATCCGTGTAACTCGCGGGATCGGTCATTGGCCACCCGAGTTTTGTTATAATGTAACCATAGCAACGTCCGCATCGTTGTTGAACATAGTTCGGCAAAAGTCGTTGATAACGAATCAAGCTTTGTTGTAATGTAACCACAGCAACATCAGCATCCGTGGAATTCGCGGACTCGGCCATTGGCTAACTGAGTTTTGTTATTATTTAACCATAGTAACGTCTACGTCATTGGTGATCAGATTTCGGCAAAAGTCGTTAATAACGAATCGATCCCGATCAGTACTGCGTACCGACTAATTTACGAACTGTAACAAGTGACTCAACAATCCCGGTTCGCGACTGTACCTTCTGTTTGACAATGACAACATCACTCGGCCTGTCCTTTTCTTTTTTCGTCTCTTTTTAATCAATATAGTCCAATAGGGACGGGTAGCCACGAGAAAGCCGAGTGTTTCAGTCACACACAAGATATGCTAAGCCCCCGGATACTTACACAATCGTTTTATAAGCCATGTGTCCCGTGTTTTGTTTGGCCATGGTCATTTCAATAGAAAGGGACACAATTCTGACAGGAGTCATCTCACGAAGACCGTTTTTGTTTTACTCTTTAGTGCACAATTTAGTAGTGGTATCTTTGCATTCGAAGCCATAGACCATGCAGTTGTAAATGCGAACTTTTTTATGTGAAGTCAGTTTCTCTACTATTACAACATAATGACAATTTACGTCAATTTGTTATATCAAAACATTACCAAAAATAATAAAATAAATTATAAAATTGCGATGCACACAAAGCACATAATTAATAAGAAAAGTAAGCCAATCATTGTGTTAACGACTTGTCAACGAATATTATCTGAGTTGATAATAGAACCAAGCACTATTGTTGTCATCTCAAAGCAACGTATACCAAATGCAGTTCTGACTGTGACCTGTGGGTTTTCACTTCCAACCTGATTAACAGTGAAATTCTTACTTAGTTTCGACAAGATCCTGTTCTCAGTACGTGTTATGTCGTGTCAGAGTGGAGTCAAATAAAGAAGCAGATCGTATCGTCGACATCATCGTAGTCGTGCCTATGTCTACAAATTAAATTAATTTAAGTGCAAGTTGAGTGGTTAAGAGTTCACCCGGTGAGATATGTGATTAGTGCACTATTTTTGTTGTAACCGTTTACTTAATAAATTGTTTTGAAGTCACTTTATGGCGTTTTACTAATTTAGTTATTTCGTCAGTTCACACCTGATAATTGAGATTGTGATCTGTTACGTAATGTTGAAAAAAGTGACAAAGTAATCAATAAGTAGATAGGTATGTTTCATAAGCAGTACTGATTCATTTAGATTCAATAATACGCGAAACCGATAGTACCTAAATGTCAATGTCAAATGTTCGACTGGACACATAATGTCTGCAGTACATTGCTGGGTCGATTAACTTTGTTAGAAAAATATAGAAAATTTATTTTTGTTTTTAATTAATTAAAACCATTTGGAGTTAATTACTGATTAGTTAAAGGGTCAATGTTTTCATTTATTGCTCTTATTACAGGCCACACCCTGTATACATTTTTGAATAATTGTAACACCTCATTTTGCGTCGGGAATGAAATACAGGCCCCTAATAGGTTACAAGTTGTATAGGTGCCTACATTTTTAATCGTCAGTTCAAAAACTGCTTAATACCGATTTATTTTACTACTATTTTTTATTTAAGACGTTTCTACTTCCTTCCTACGAAATTCCTTCTGTAATTTGACCCACCGTCCTGTCTACATACTCGTAGTACCCCACCTACGTTTATCCGCTGCCCTGCGGCCGGCCGCGCATTTATGACGTCAGCGCCGCTCCGATTTATTTTAACAAATCCATTTCGAAAATTGTAGGAAATGCTTAGAGTATACATAGGGGATTTTTTTGGTATTGTGCCACAGCTAATTATTGACAAGAGGTACATTAAAAAAATAAAATGTAGAATTAATGCGCCTGCACGTAAATCAGTTAAAACTGTAAAAAAAATAGTTAGCATTGAGTCACTGACGTAATTTTTTCTTTGGATGAGTATAATAATTGTCGGGTCATTATAGTAAAAAATCACCATTTGTTTAATTTCTGTTTGATTGTTATGAATTTTAAAAAAATATTTTAATTTTTCTGACTATATCTACGATTATTCAGTGGTGACTTTTTAAAATATTGTCTTAAATATTCAGTTAGGCCCCTCGGATAATAAATCCCTACTGTAGGATTTATTGTTTCTTTTTATTAAACAATTAAATCTTAATATTGATTTTATGAAAAAACCTCCACACATTTATCAGGGATAATTAGATTCATATATTCACAAAACGATGTTTTATCATATTCCTGAAATAAATATACTGTAGGATTTAATGTAATTTTCTCGAACAAGTTAAAGTTTAGCTCCCGGACTATAATACTTTGGAATCAACATGTCGATTCAAAATTACTGGAATCGTTGACCATACTTCTAGATTACTTTTTAATTACTTTAATGTTAGGACGTGCGAATTTTTAATATTATTTTCTCAAATATATAATTAAATACGGCTTCAAAGGTTTCTACTGATTTGCATACAGGTATGTACAGTCGGAATCCGATTTTAGGGTCCAAGATGGCGGCACATTTTTGCAATTTTTGTCATTATACTCGATTTCGTCTAATTCACATACGTGGAATCCGAATTTAGGGTCCATTTTAAAATCCAAGATGGCGGCACAATTTTTTTCTTTTTTTTGTCATTTTTGTCATTGTACTCGTTTTCGACTAATACACATACGTCGAACCCGAATTTAGGGTCCATTTTAAGATCCAAGATGGCGGCACATTTTTTTTTCTTTTTTTTGTCATTTTTGTCATTGTACTCGTTTTCGACTAATACACATACGTGGAACCCGAATTTAGGGTCCATTTTTAGATCCAAGATGGCGGCACAATTTTTATAATA
>JALPQI010025583.1:0-15052 GCA_025490895.1 Thaumatotibia leucotreta
AAAAATAAGCACAATAAACTGTAAGTACCACGCATCGCAAGTTTTTTTTTTAAATAACGACAATTGCATCATTCCATTCGACTCGTTAGCACGTAATTACGTCTCAAAAACGATGTAACAAAATACAAATGAAACACGGTCGGAACGCTGCTGTCGTATTCATTCGCCCATTAATCGGGCCATAATCACCGCGACATTAATCGCAGTGACTTTAATCACCGTGACAATAATCACAGTGACTTTAAATACCCATCAGGTACTCAAGTTACGAGAGCTCTTAATCGGGTCTTCGTGTTACAGTCGGCAGGTATAGCTTACATTGTTGCATTGCATGTAAGCTATGGGTTGCGATACTGCAAGCCAAACCAAGAAGCAATTCGTATTCGATAAGCAACAAATATACCTATGAGAATGACACATTCGAATGAAAAGTCACGTGACCTTTTCTACACATTATTATGGTCACGTGACGTCGTGATTTATGTCTTATCGTATACGATTGCAGAAAAGTATATGCTGTTATCCACATACATACTCAGCCTCGTATCTTCAACACTTGATGAAAAAAAATCATCGTATTCCGAGTGAAAAAAGGCGACATTTCCATGAATTGATTGTTCTAATAAAAAGTAAATAAATAAATATCTTGAGACATCTTACACAAATCGACCTAGTCGTAAGCTCAATTAAGGCTGTTATGTGGGTACCAGGCAACAATGTATATGTACAATATACAGATATATGTAGATACTTAAATACATGGACAGCTGCGATCAAGGAACAAATATTTGTGATGAATAATGCACTCGCCGGGATTCAAACCCGGAACCTCTAACTTCGTAGGCAGGGTCACTACTCACTACCAACTAGGCTACGGAGGCTGACAGAAACGTTAATACGTGGCGTTTTGTTCTTTAAAAGTATAAACTTTACTTAATACAAATGTCAATTACATTTTTCTCGAATCTATTTAAAAGTCTACACATTTAGAAATTCATTTCTTACGAATAGCGTTCCTCAAAGCAAAACGGATATCATAAACGACAGCATAAAAGTCAGCAACCACTTAGTAATCTTCGCGCCTGTAAATTTGTAACAAAATTAACAAATAAGAAAACGAGGGCCGATGAAAGCCAGTTTTGTCCGTCATTAGACAAATATAAATTGAACGCAGCGCGAACATTTTACGTCTAATTAAATCATTCAAAAACAAAAACAAGAGGCGATGAAATCCACATAATACTTTGCCATTACCACGGTTTTCCATTGCCACTCCTTCTCTTACTCGTTCGTAGCGCTCTCTCGCACCAATATTATCAGTACGAAATGGGACGAGTGAAATACAAAAAAAAACAAATTTGTATTTTGAATGACTACACCTACGCTTGAATTGACAACGTTTCAAAATTTTCGATGTTTCTAAATCGAAACCCATTTCGAGATATACGCAGACAAAAATATTTTTTTAAATTTTTTTTTCGCAATATTTTTGTTAAAAATCTTAAAAATAGTTTAAAGGGGAGGTGACGTCACATAGCTGATTCAGAGCTGCCACTATAACCAAAAAAATCTTGTTGTTGGAATGTCACTTGTGTTTGGCAGTGACATTTGACACTTGTTACCGTTTTTCGTCGTTTTCTTACGTGTATGAAACATCACTTGTGACCTCATTTAGCTGATTTTTGACGTTTGTAACTTACGTTCTTTCTGCTCAAAGTAGTAATAAAAAGACAGATTTTTTTTAATTCTGGATCGGTTATCTCTGAAAATATTCACATTAGAAAAAAAAAGCTTTCTTTTGGTACCCTTATTTTTTTGAGAGACCTATTCAACAATATACCCACACTATATAATTACAGCAAAAAACACATCTCCACTTTACTACTAGAAGAGGTACCTACCTGAAAAAAAATCTCACGCGGCGCTCTCAAAACGCGTCATGACCGAACCTTTAGGCTTAACACGGTAGAGTACTGGCGTTGTAAACCAATAGTAAGAACATAGAGGGAACTTCCCTCTGTTTAAATATTGAATGAGCTTACAATGAGCCCTGCTTTACTTATTTATGATCATTGAGAGGGCACTGTCGAGCACGTTTCTAAATTGTCAACTATATTTAATGTAATACACTGAATCTACTCAAATATATTCGGTTGACAGAGTAAAATTACTAACAAATTCATACTTGAAGCAAAACTCGTATCTCAGTTCTGCTTCAATACAGACATATGAGGTTGCTAAGAGTAGTGACAGTTTTATAGTGAGTTTTGGTTGTCAGCATACGATATGCACTTCCTGATATGAATATACATGTGTAATAGTAATCTATTAAAATTTCGAATAAACTAGTACATGAAAGCTATTTAAGACCTAGAACTGGCTAAAGTAACAGAAAGAAAACCATTTCTACTCAAAGCGTCTGACTGAAGAATAGCCCTAATTAGATGAAGAAAAGATCTCCAAATCATATTCGGTAACAATCTGTTGATAATTTAGACGGATAGCCCCAGTTGCCAAAGTTACTAAATTAAGTGGAGAGAAAAATGCTGGCCATTAGCTAAGCTCAATTTTCTTTATTTACCAATTTTGTCGTAAAATTGAGCTGGGGCGATGCCTTGGAAAGATGAACAATGGTCATTCATTTGTTTTGTTGATGGTGGGGTCAGAGGGTCCACAGCGAAATTCGAAAATCGAGAACTTCGAGCTTGTATTTCTTTCACTCTAATGACGGCTGTTTTGGAGTGACAGAGATAGTAGAAGCGGTGGACATACAGATTGAGACGTTCTTGACACAAACAGTGGAAATGGGACAACATGCGTGGACGTGTTTGAAGTTAGGAGGAGTATTGCGAAAACTCTCATTTGGAGGCTTAAAGACTCGTACTTTAAAGACTTGACGGCTTCATAGTTACTTGGATGGATCAACTATTTCTTTTGTTATTCTGTTCCGTTACTCGAAGGTCAAAAATTAATAGAAGAAATAATCCAGCACGCTCTACTAACAGGATGAGTGGATGGCCTACCATGGAAAGTCCATGTAACCGTCTGTAAAATCCAAATTATGTAAAATTACGATTTTAAGAATGACACAGGAGAAAGTAACCATAGCAACAAGTGACAGGAAAAGGGTTATGGACCTTCTTAGATCCATATGAATATTATAAGCCATTTAATTCTCGAATATACTCGAGTTTCTGACACTGGAGCCTTAAGGGCTCGAATCTCTTAAGGCTCGAAATAAACATTTTCCACAACCCTAACAATTGTTGTTCATTTGTTTTGTTGATGGTTGGGTTAGATTAAGTTGTTGACTTTTAAGACGGACATGGTGGGAACTTGAGAATTGGACAATATGCGCAAATTACGAGATTGTAGAAGGTCCGACTGTAAAAAATAAAAATCGTGTTGGAAGAGAACAAATTGAAACGATTTATGAAACAGGGTAAATGCTATCATGGAGACGAGATGAAAAGAAATGATAATGTCACAGTCACATAAAAATTTGCAAAAAGAGAGTACATTTAGTGTAAACAAGCATATTTTTTTTTAACAATATCTTGCTATTTATAGTAATGTCATAAAGCAAGGACTAATCATACTTTGTTCACTAAGGGTAGTCAATTTTGACAATGTACTCGAGACGAGTAGACATTAGGCGCAAAAGCTGGAATAAGTGGTTTCGATACCCACCACGTACGTTGGCAAACTAGGTCATTTTTCTAAAATATTTACTACTCGATTTGTTAGATATCTAATAAATTGAACGTACTTTCATTATTTCGTTATCAAGTTAATAATAAACACTCGTGAGAAACATAATCCATATAATACACACTACTTAAGTTTGCGTGATCTTTGCACGACCTAAAACTTTGCTATGGTAATGTGAAATTAAAAGTTCAAAATTCTATATACGGCCCCGAGTTCAATTTAACTAACTTAGCTAAGACAACTACTTATTTCAAATCCTTTTAATAAATGAGCATCCCCCTCTAACGGAGGGGGGCGAGAGGAATGCAAGATATCCGCGACTCAGCGGGGCAATAAATCTGCGAATCATCGGCATTTGTGCCTATTTGCCTTTTGTTATATTAAAATTGTTCCCTTCAGATCAGACGAGACGTCTTAGGGAGACTGAGTTTTACAAAATATTCCTATTTATCACGTTTTTACACTAAACTATTTTAGTCAAACAATTGGATTTATTTGTGTTTTTGGGTTTTAACAATGATCTTAATACACTTTTATAGTCGTAGCAATAAGGTCGTGCCAAGTTCATTTTGAACACCCCGCTTAGCAACATGCAAAGTCAAAGTCAAATAATTCTTTATTCAAATTGGAATAGCAACAAACTCTTTTGAATCGTCTAGATATGAAAACTACTTCCGGTTCGAACCCTACACCGCTGACCCAAGAAGAACCGGTAAGAAACTTGGCGGGAATTATTTTTTCAAACAATGATGGTACATCTTACAACTAACATGCATTAAAAAAAAAACATAAAATTGATTTTAAACAAATTGAAATATAATAATATTAACAAGAGATGTAAAGTCTCTAAAAGTCACAACATTTATAAGTAATAATTTATAGAGAAGTAAGGTTTCTCTCCGAATAGGTATATAATAATAACATTATATAATGCACGTTTGGAGATGTACAAGGTCTCCAAGCGTAAATTATCGTAATTGAATGTCATGACTTTAACAAACTAATAATTAAATCCTAAATTACTCCCACGGTGTTTTATCATTCATGTAGTCTTGTGTACTATAATAAGCTTTAGATATAAGTTTACGCTTTACAAAATGCTTAAATTTGTTGACTGAAAATTCAGTAACATTTACTGGAAGTTTATTATAAAATCTTACACAATTACCCATGAATGATTTCCTAATTTTATGGAGCCGAGTGGCGGGTACTGCGAGCTTATGTTTGTTTCTAGTATTAATATTATGTATGTCACAATTTTTCCTAAAATTGATAATATTTTTATGTACATACATAATATTCTCATAGATGTATTGAGAATACAATGTCATTATATTAACAACCTTAAACTTATCTCTAAGTGAGTCTCTAGGGCTCATTTTATATATCGCTCGAATAGCCCTCTTCTGCAGAACAAAAATAGTGTTAGTCTCTGAATTGGCAGCACTGCCCCATAATAAAATGCCATACGACATAATGCTATGAAAATAACTAAAATATACTAACCGAGCTGTATCGACGTCAGTTAATTGACGGATCTTGCTCACTGCAAAAGCTGCAGAACTCAGTTTATTCGAGAGATTAGATATGTGAGGACCCCACTGAAGCTTAGAGTCTAGTGTTATACCAAGAAACGGCGGCTGTACTACTAACGTAGTGGAAACGGAGACAATATTTAATAATATTATTCTATAATGAATTGCCCAGTACATTCGTAGACAGATTGAAAACAATTTTATATTCTTAGGCACTGGTCTCACCACGAGCTACTAAGCTATGAACTATCGGCTATAAACACGAACAAAAGATACGCACTCCCGTGTAAATAAAAGAGACGCGGCGATACTCGCCCGGCGGTGATAGCTGATAGCTGGGCGAGTATCGCCGTGTCTCTTTTATTTACACGAGAGTGCGTATCTTTTGTTCGTGTTTATAGCCGATAGTTCATAGCTTATTAGCTCGCGGTGAGACCAGTATGCAGTGCCTTAATCAAACATTTCGAAAGGTATCAAAATAATCCTCAGCAAGTTACTTCACAATTTCGTGGAAGTAGCAGTACTGGCAATAACTAGTTAACTCCTTGCAAAGATTACCGACTCATTAATAAAGCCTATGTTTAATTTTGCATATTTATGTGTACATTGACGCCGGTCATTCATTCTCTATCATAAAATCGACGTTCACTTTCTACATTCGCGGTCTGCGATGAATGTTAATTATTTTAATGAGCTCTGTTTAAATCGATCATCTGCGGCAAACAAACATGCGGTTACTGTGGCCAAATTATTTAACAATTCATCTCATGGACGAATTAACTAATTATAAAATACCTACGTTAGTTGTTGGGCGGATACTTGCGTCATCAGCAATATTTTTGTGATTAAGAATATGTGTGATCGTTTTAGTAGAAACGTCCCACTTTGTCGCTTATCATAAGGAGATAGCATTGACCTGTAAATATCTAATTATCATTATGGTAAGCGACAACGTGGGATGTTTTTACTAAACCTTTCACATATGTCTGCGATAATATTTAAAAGTCTAGGCTAGATTCACACGGAGTATTTTTTTCCCGTATACCGTATTCGAGATTTTCTCGAACGTCGTATCAATAGGCTTTGTGTTGTACCGTTCACACGCATTCTCGAATACGGTATGCGGGATCCATGTGGACGTTATTATTCAAAGTCTAGTATCACTACGACGTTCGAGAAAATCTCGTTTACAGTATACGGCAAAATCTAGCCTAAAGTGTATCTTTGAACTTCCATCCGGAATCCGGAATATTAAGTTTAAAATAATTACGAGAACAATATTTAGCGAAAATTACACTGAATACTTTAAATCGAATCAAAACACCCCAAACTTCAGTAATGAGTTATGATTCCCATCACTGAGACTTCTTTTAAGTGAATTTTAATGTCCCATTTCCTCAATCAAGAGCAATGACACAAAAGACATCGACAAAACAATTCGCCTCAAAAATACCGAAAACAAAAGGCAAAAACAAAAGCAAACCCAAATGTAATGAGCCCCATAACAAGCAACGACGTGATTCGCTCTTGACCCCGACGTCCCCGGCCAGTGGGGTCATTACGGATGAGCCTAGGGGTCGCTTGGGGTATCTTCGTGTTTCTTTCCTTACTTCCCGTGATGTTGGTTGAACGAGCGAAACAGTTTTTAAAAACCAGGATAACGTGAGCTTTTTATTACAAAGAAATCAACCAAAGCGTCTAATGAAATGTTACTAATCCTTTACGCTTTTTTAAGACAAGGTGAATGGCAGCAGTAGGTATGTAAAATGTTTGATTTAATTTTCTAAGGAACATCATCATACATCATCAGCCTATCTCAGTTCACTGCCTCTCCTAATAACCATGCGTATAGACGCATGAGGAGGTAAATGCCCATAATCGCCGCACGCGGGTTGGCGATCGCAGTAATGTGTCCACTATGACGCTGCTGCCCATCATCAATCTTCTATCAAAGAATGGTAAGTGACACTTTTAAGGAACAAACTGAATGAAAACATATCATAATAATATTATAATAATGATAAGCCGCCACCGTAGCCTATATACGCCAGCAACTGATCATATACTATGCCCATTTCCGAGCATTTAAATAACCTATAAACTCTTTTAGACCGAAGTTAACAAAATCCTGCAAAATACGAAGAATTGGGGAGAGAACAAGGAAAATAAATAATAACACTGATGGAATCAGATGAACGCGGCAGCAATCGACATGCTGCCTGTTTAATAGAGCATACCTTGCTTCGTCTTGTCTATGAATGTGTAATTAAAAATACAAATGTCGGTCTGCAGCTAGACGTGGACAGGGAATTCAAGCAGATGCCCCGACACATACGATTTTCCAATCGAAAACTGCGGTCCTACCGCAAACTACGAAATCCGCAAATTTCGAGGATTTGTCTCTCTCACTCTAATGACGCCTTCGTTGGAGTGACAGAGAAAAATCCTCGAAATTCACGAATTTAGATTTTCACGGTAGTAGGCCTGGTTTCACCATCGCTCTACTTACGGTCGGAATTACCCCGCTTATGATCCGAATAACTGGGTGAGCGGTCTCGTCGGGTATTTTAAATGGATTTGTGTTGCTTTTGTTTTCGCGGGGAAAATGGACGTTCGGATAAATTTATCTCACGTTAAGGAAGCGTCGGTTTTAAATACTCAATGAATGCACTGGAAATAAAACGTTTACACAGGTTTTATTAAGAGGAGGACGGTTATAACCAAACACCGGATTGACGGGGGCAAAAGTGTACCAGTGCTAGTGATTAATTAAATATCGACTAAATTTATCGACATCGTTATTAACTATCATACAACTAATGACTAAGTTTGAATGCATTTAATTGTGTGCAAACCTCTTTCATTTATGCTGCATAAACAACCGATAATATAACCGACATTGACGCGGTGACGAGTCACTTGTGACAACTATTGAAATTACATTGAATAATTAATTTAGTACGACGATATTATTTAGCATTCCGATTAATTACCTACCTTTCTGGTTTTCAGGCGGTTAAAAAATGTCTCACAAGATCGTTCATTGTCATTGTTAAAACCGACCATTCGGATATAGAGGATAAGGAAACCAAATATGTGTGGTTAATGATTTTGGTAATAAAGAAGGGAACCAAATACACATATTTATTTATTTTCTTAAAATTACACAACGATTGCATGTCAATTTTATCGACATAAACGAATCAAATTAATGTTGTGTGTCCTCGCACTATTAAACGTCAGTTACAATTTGCCCCCGTCAATCCGGTGTTTGGTTATAACCGTATGTATGTCATCCGAGTAAAGAAATTATGAAGAACTTTAATAAAAAGATTGCATTTGCTAAAACGAGTTAACTATTCATCATGTAATTTAAATCAAGCATCATCATCATCAGCGCGGTAACGGCAGTAAGAATACATTATTTGTCATCAACACAACTCTTCCCGTAGGTGATTCCCGACTCTTAGTCGTCTAAAGGATTGAAGTGTCTGACCATTCGTTCATGAAAATTGATGATGGGCAACAGCATCATCATAGTAATCACACTAGTTCAGCGTGGTGATTACGGGCATTCGCCACCTCATGCTTCAATTCGCATAAGGATTAGGAGAAGCCTGCGTCCAGCAATGGACTTAGATAGGATGATAATGGTGACGATGAATCATCATGTAAATTATCAAACTGCTCCAACCCTGAGCACGAATGTTTCGCAGTTGTAAACTGCGAAAAACTCTTCGTAATTTCACCCAAATTGCATCATGCTCGAGCTGACAAAATAAAAGTGAGAAGCCTCAAGGCATGAAGTCTGCCATTTGAACTTTTTGTGCGAAAATGTTCATGCTATCGATTGTTAAACAGAATGTAACTTCGTAACGCAAAAAATCTGACGTTTGTTTTCATTACCTAAAGCTTTTTGCAATCTACTCATAAATAGATCAACGAATGAGATTCTAAAGCAAAAACATAACCCCTTTCGTTTCCGGCATGTTTGCCGTCCATTCCGGGTTTTAAATAATTCAGAAACCTCTAAAATACCTCCACAACTAAATTATCCCGGTCCTCTCATAATTTACTAACCAAAACGCTAACGCAATCAAGCAAGCTCATCACACATTAACCATTGAAGAATTCCTACGGCCGAAACCTCGTATGACACTATAATACCAATCGAAAACGGACTTAGTTACCTTGACTATATGGATACTCTTACCCGCTTTAAAAGTAAGAGCTTGCGTAAGCTACGCATATAATATTCGCGGTAAAACTTCACTCCAGTGAATACCAAATTAATAATTCGGTTAGGAGTGACACAAACGTCACAACAATATGGGCGTTGATGAGTTTATCATCAGCGGGCGTAAACTTGTCGGATTATGATTTTAATTCGATTGTCACGGTTTTGGTAATTGCGAGTGTTTGGTAGCCAGTTAGGTTATTTACAAAGCTGTATGGGTTAATTGCAAAAAAAAACATATTTAAGGCCTTAAACAAAACACAAGAAACCGAAGAAAATAATAGAGGCCAGCTCAGATTAAGTGACCACCTTTTGGTCGATATATCTGATGGATTGTACTCCGATTGTATTTACAAAACATTTCACATAAGGCTGCGGCTCCATTGAGGCGGAGATGTGCGAAATTGACCAATCTTCAAATTCAAAATTCGAAACACTGTGATGCGGTCTCATTGGCCAATTTTGCACATCTCCGCTCCTCTCCGCCTCAATGGAGCCGCAGCCTAAATCGGAGATGTTTTATTCAGTTTATATAAAGGTATTTACGTTCACAAATATATTATTTCGGTCAGCAATGAGGATTGCGATTCGCTTGTCGAATGAATAGGCGATATTTTATTCATAGCTGAGTGGCTAAAATCATAACAATCATAGGTTAATTAGAATAGTTGGGCGTATTCCAAATTTATTTTAACGGGTTTCGATTATTCGATTAAAATATTATTTGACGGACAATATGAGTATATCACTCATAAACTGCTATGAGATTGAAAATGGACAGTAATAATGTGGGAATATATGTTATTTTCAAATGTCTCATGTAATAGGGCTTATGTTTGATTCCTTATTTGTAGGTATATTAAGTAAAGTAGCTATTCAAACCGTTTTTTAAGCTTATTCAAATCCGCAAATAAACACACGTAACACATATATCTCACAAATAACATAAATAACATTTCCCGACTATAGCCTATCGGTCTCCCATTCGAATGGGAGCAATTAAAAATTACCGTATCCTAAGACAAAAGTCCATAAAATGTATTTAACAAAAGTAAGTTCAAATAATGGTACCTAAGTAAAGTAAGGTACCTATGTCAGTAAGACCTAGGTCAATACAATAAACACATTATTTTTGAATTATTTTATATTTTTTGAAAACATGAACTTATAAACATGTTGACATACTTAATACTGAAACAAGAGTTAATTCCAACAAAAAACCTAAAACAAATGTTGCAAGCGAACATGATTCGTAAACCGCGAAACTAGGCATTAGTGTACAATTACACGGTGGATTCGAACCCGCAACCCGTCGACCTAATGCATGTTGCTCGGTTAGTTCCAGTCGAGGAATGTCTCCGATAGACTGCGCATAAGCAGATGTCAAGCTATGTAGAAAAATGTTAAAAACAATACTAGAAGTACTAGAACAAATTGAATACTTTCCTAAATATTTTGGAAATATTCTGTAACTTAGTCCATATCACAGGCCTTAATTGAGCTTACCGTGGGACTAGGTTGATTTGTGTAAGATGTCCCATGATATTTATTATTATTATTTATTATTATATTTGAAGACTCGAGACTGCAACTGTGTAATGTGACTTGCACTTACAGTTTAGTATCTTGATATACTACACTAGAATTAAAGTGTTGTGTTCTGTATGTGAGATTCTAAGGGAAAATATTTTAAAATAGAAGTCGGTAAGCTATCTCCATAAAAAACTTAAGAAAAACAATTAATAATATATCCCACAAAAAACTGAAAAAGAAAATTAAGTTACCGTTTACATCCGCGATGATTTTTGAGAAAAAAGTATTTTATAAGTGTGAAATCATTCCTAGCGTTTTCGCGTGATTTGTGACACTAAAAAATAAGAAAAAACTGGGCAGGAGCAAGTCGAGCCATGCTCAGTATAGGGTTCCGTAGTTACTCAAAAACGGCTGGGCTGATTATGTTCGAAATAGTTTTGTTTTAAACTATTTTAAGCCCACTTCACGATTTTTTTCATATTTTTTGGACTCACTGATCAAAAGTTGACTTCAGTTTCAGTACAATATATGTCAAATTTTTTCAGTTCATAATACGGAAATCTAAGCGGAAACCGGAGCATCGGTCGATCTCGTGAAACAATCTGTGGTTCCCGTAACTGCGGTTTAGGGTAATTTCGCAAAATGTCGAATATTACTGCCAGTTAGTCGGTACGTGTTTGCAGTTGCCATTTTAGTTAAATTGGAACGGGATGAATTACATTTCAGGTGAATGTGATATTAGTGACGGTTGAATGTACAGAATGTCTAAAATTACATTTTAGGATTCCAACATTACGTATGTTTGTAGCTAATACTTTAATTTAACTTAACCTATGATATTGCCGTTTTGTATGGAGAATTTTGTGAAAAATCTATTTTCCATACAATGAATTTTGTGTACATTTTTTTGATGTCAAAATCAAAATAAATCAAATTTTGCTGGTAATATTAGACACTTCTAAGGCGTGTTTTGTATATCTCTATTTCAGAACATAAGGTACATTATACCTATTTCAAACATATGAACCGGCAGCATATGTAAAGAGTTGTTTTGAAAGCTTAGTTTTGAATATCTCTTAAAGAAAAAAAACTACTGTGAAAAAACCTTTGTTACAGAGAGCACTATTAAAAACAAAAAATAAATCTAAGTTACTCGTTAGGTAATAAAATTAGGGATCAACTGAAGTATATGACCAAAAACGCCAATTTCATAGGTAAAGACCCAATATAACTTGTTGTAGTATATATAAGATTAGCACTTCGGTGAGACTGCTAGCAGACAATAAGTTTCCGGAACGTCAAATGTTTTGATAATTAATTACTTATTTATTAGCAGCCTTTGCGTTCAGTCTGATAGCATCGGTTTTTATGACAAAAGGTTAATTTTCTGTAAATAGCTGTCGCATTTCACCAAACTATGAGAATACCCAAGTTTGGTGATCTCAGGTTTTTCGTAATTGATTCATAATAGTATCTGTAGCCGTACCATAAGTAAATTTATGTTAAAATAATGAAATAAATGAAATGAAATAAATGTTTATTCAGACACAAATCTTAGAACTAGATCACAACTTCCGCCAAACCAGGGTATGGTTTGTTGGCAGACGAGGCACCAAATGACATTACCCACTGACATGCTTCATGTAGCTTTTGTAACATGTAATCACTCTTATTTTACATAGAAATAGGGTCTATCGCAAAAATCAAAGCATGTGAGTGGTTATGTAAAAGTTCTAATAAATTGATTTAAACTTTCACGATTATCACTCATATTTTACAGACAAACGGGTCTTAATCGCGTAAACTTACGTTTAATTATATCCTGACAGGTTATAATTAAACGTAAGTTTACGCGATTAAGACCCGTTTGTCTATAAAATAAAAGTTCTAATAAATTCGTCGTTACTATTATTTATTTTAAGAAACGTGAATCACCCCAGCATTCATACACATAATTATACAAATACAATCACAAATTATATAAATACAATTGAATAATTATTTGTATGAATGCTTGTATTTATACAAATGGGCCCACGCATACATTTAGTGAAAATCTCTGAAATTTGTCACTGAAATAAATTACTTTTAAGGTTTTACTCGATATGTAAAGCATTCTGTCGCACTCACACTGTAGACGTACCATGACTTTTCAAGTATCGGTAACGTTAGGTTTTACTCGATACGTATAAGCTGGCCATCGCGCTCGCTCGAATATGTCACTGCGAGCGCGATGAAATACATTACGTATCGAGTAAAACCTAACGTATCCTTTACTTTCCAACTCATGGTACGGTATGGTTACTGATATATTGGAGCGAACGCGATGGACAGCTTTACGTATCGAGAAAAACCTAACGTAGCTGTTACAACGGCGGCATCGGCAACTCATAGTACGGCTACTAGTGATAATCTGTGATCAAAGTTAAGCAACATACGTACACTGGCATAGTCTCGGGTCAGACCACTAACATAAAGTCAGACGAATAGTAGCTTCAAAAATGTATTGACTTAACTACGGTCCATTCATCCTTAGTTGTCTTATCTAGTAAACAACTTACTAACATAAAAGTACACGTTTTCTGTGGTAATTTACTAATCACTACGGACGGACTGCACAAATACGGACTCAGGTATTTTGGTATAGGCATTAGGTTTCAGGTTAGAAAGTTGTTTACTAGATAAGACAACTAAGAATGAATGGACTTTAGCTAGGCCTATCCTATGATAGTTGGCTAACCCAATCGTTCAAATGGGATTTAGTATTACTGAATGTACCTCCCAACTTTATCTTCTAGAACACAAAAAGGCCATAAAACCTAACAGGTAGCGGGCCTGCGGGATCTAGAAGATTTCATCTGAACCCGCGCGGACATGTGGGCTCGTCCCAGTGATAACAACATAAGGGTTGACGTACGGCGGGACGTTTACACTTTGCGTTTACCCTTCTAACACACGTACAAAATTGCTCAGAAATTAGTCAGGTACATTACATCGACATTTATTTTAATCACCAATATTTACTATTTAATTTACTATATAACATCATTAAGAAGGAAACGGCGCTTATGGGATATCCTTTCATTGGTCTTCATTATTAGCTACTTTAAAAGCCCAACGAAGAATGTATTAGCCTCGTAAGGCCCAATGTACATTGTAATGTACACTCCACTTCAAAGAAATTTAAACCTTTCATAAACTTAATTAAGTCGCATTTGCTTTGTTTGGTTGTTTTTTCAAACAAATGAAGTTCACCACTATTCCTTACAAAGCAAGGTTCGAAATAAGATTTAAAGAAAATAGTATGGTGGGCCTTACGAGGGGGTGAATATGAGGGATTGCAGTATAAAATGGCACTAGTAGAATTCCTCGCAATTTAGAAGTAATCGAGATCTTCATTAAGTTATTTAAAATACTTAGTTATTTAAATTTCCTCTCAACCCACCGCGTCAGAGTGTTAATATAAGTAAACAACAAAAGGGTTGACGTACGGTGGGGGTATTTTTGCACTGGGCGTAGGTACTGCATTCCCTATATTGTCATCACTACATAGTATAAAAAGAAGTCACTTTTTCTGTCCCTATGTCCCTTTGTACGCTTAAATCTTTAAAACTACGCCACGGATTATGATGATTTTTTTTTAAATAGGTATAGTAATTCAAGAGGAAGGTTTTTATGTAGGTATAGAGTACCCGTGCGAAGCCGGGGCGGGTCGCTAGTCATAAATAAGACAACTCAAATACCATGGGACTGAGACTTCGATCTTTAGTTTTTTGTTGAAAATGAGTTATTCAGGGACTTTCAAACCCTTTATATCGTAATCAACTTACATTCATGGTTAACCATAACGCGTCGGTTTCAAAAATGTTAAATTTCGAACGAAAATTCACCACAAAAGCTCTAAAGAGTTTCAAACGTCGCGTAATGTACCTACTTAATTATACGCGGTATAACCCATTTAGATTTCAGGAAAAGTTGTCGCGGGTAACCAAAAACAATGTAACTTTGAATTAGTCTATAATCGTAAATATCACTC